>AWOL01S0067529.1:4274-14433 GCA_000715115.1 Nicotiana otophora
TTTCGGAAACAGCCTCTCTACTCCTTCGGGGTAGGGGTAAGGTCTGCGTACATACTACCCTCCCCAGACCCCATTAATGGGATTCTACTGGGTTGTTGTTGTTGTTGTTGTTTGAATAATACATAAATAGAGCTTTTATAAATCTAAGGCTACCTTGAACAAGAGGCAACTAAAACAGGAACGCAGGTACATCTTCAAGTCCCGCAACCATCGAGCACAACAACAACAACAGCCAACATCTGCACGCAATGTGTAGAACTGTAGTATCAGTACAACCGACCCCATGTACTGAGTAAGTAACAAACCTAGCCGTAGGTTGAAAGTAGTGACGAGCTTCTACCAAGATCGGGTCCATAACCAATAGTCCACAACAGTCCATAACAACATAAAGCAAGTATTACCAAAAGTAACTTAAAGATAAAATGTTCAGCCAAATCATGATTTCAAAAATAATAGTTCTTCCTTTCAAATACATCAGCGAAAACCCAAATCGTTTGACGAAATTTCCAAAAATATGAATAGTTTGAAAACAATAATTTCTCCCAAAATCTTTTCAATAATAAATAAGATGTTTCATTTTCCTTCCGGTTAACCCGTGTAAAACAAATGCATCACTATACCCATCTGTAAAAAATAATGTCTGAGAAATCATGAATGATGTGATATTGTACAACATGAGGAAAAATACATCTCTATGCCTGTATGTCACGTGTGCATGCCAATGTGATGCAGCTCAGTGATAAAATCATAAACAACCCCTCGGGAAGAACATCACTCATATACAGCCCCTCGGGCAAACCTCACAGTCACTCATGCCTCTCGGGCATATCTCACAATCACTCATGCCACTCGAGCATATCTCACAATCACTCATGCCTCCCAGTCACTTGGCACTCGCACTCAGTAGGCACTTGCGCTCACTAGGGGTGTGTACAGACTCCGTAGGGGCTCCTTCAGCCCAAACACTATAATCTGCATGGACAACTCACGTGCTACACAGACAACTCACGTGCTATAATCATAAAGTATATAAAGCATGCTGCAGGCGTGCAATCCCGATCCACATAATAATCCTCACAATCAGGCCCTCGGCCTCACTCGGTCATCAATCTCTCCAGTCTCTAGGGCTCACAATGTCATAAAAATAGCCCAAAAATGATGATATGATATATCATTAAATAACAATAGAGGCTGAGATATGATATGTAAAGAAATGAATATGACTGAATATGAATTTTTAATTTAAAACAAATAATTCACAGCAATATGACCTCTGTGGGTCCCAATAATACTGGCACATAGCCTCAACATAATTTTTTATATGCTTTTCAGCTCAACTTCTTTAACTCATAAAACCGCATAGAAAATGCCAAGATCATTTAACTACAAAATTCCACAGAAACAATTATGTCACAATTTCTATAGTGCACGCCCACACGCTAGTCACCTAGCATATGCGTCACCTCCCAACAATTTACGAAATACATATATTCAGGGTTCATATCCTCAACTCCAAGATTAGAAGAGTTACTTACCTCGAACAAGCCGAATCCAATGTTGAGCAAGCTAAACAATGCTCCAGAAATCCCATTATGCGCGTATCAACTCCCGAACGGCTCGAATCTACCACAATTAATTTGATTCAATCCACACAATTTATAGGAATTAATTCCATATCAAAATGCTAATATTTTCTACAAAATCCAAAATTACGCCCCAAAAATCACCTATGGGCTCCACGTCTCGAAATCCGACGAAACTCACAAAATATGACAACCCATATAATTACAAGTTCAACGATACTAATGTCACTCAAATTCGAATCCAAATCGGTATTCATACTTGAAAAATGGTGTGGAAAATCCGACTCTTGAAGATTCAATAATCTTACACCAAACATGAAGATTAATTCATGGAATATAATCACAAGGGAGTTAAGAACACTTACCCCAAGTTGTGTGGAAAATTTCCTCTCCAAAATCGCCCAACCTGAGCTCCAAAAAATCGAAAATAGGTGAAAATGTCGAACTCTCAAATTTAAGGTTCTGTCCCAGCGATTTCCGCATCTGCAGACAAGGGGTCGCACGTGCGACCCTCGCTTCTGTGCACAAAATTGCATGCCTGTAGAAATAGTCGTCCTTCTCAAATCTCGCATCTGCGGGCTCGCAGATGCGCATTCCCCTTCACACCTGCGTTCGCCCCATGCCAGACCCAGTCTTCATCTGTGCTAACACGTTCGCATCTGCGACTGATTTCACGTACATGCGGCTTCGCGCCTGCGATCAAAACTTCGCAGGTGAGATCACACCAGTAGGCAGCAGATCCAGCATTTCCTTAAGTCCAAATTTGATCCGTTAACCATCTGAAACACACCCAAGCCCCTCGGGATCCCGTCCGAACATACCAATAAGTTTCATAACATAACACAGACCTACTCAAGGCCTTAAAACCAACATAACAACATTGAAACAACGAATCACACCTAAATTCGAAATCATTGAACTTTGAAACTTTAAATTCTATATCTTGTGCCGAAACACATCAAATCAAGTCCGATTGACCTCAAATTTTGCACACAAGTCACATTTCATATTATGGACCTATTCAAATTTCCATAATCGAATTCTGACCTCGATATCAAAAAGTCAACCCCCGGGTCAAACTTCCTAAATATTCATCTTTCATCATTTCAAGCCTAATTCCACTACGGACATCCAAATAATTTTCCGGACACTCTCCTAAGTCCAGAATGATCGTACAGAGCTATTGAAATCATCAAAACTCCATTCCGGGGTTGTTTACACATTAGTCGACATCCGATCACTATTTTAACTTAAGCTTTAAACCTTGGAACTAAGTGTTCCAATTCATTCCAAAACCTCACTGGACTCGAACCAATTACCCCGACAAGTCACACAATAACTGTAAAGTATAATTTGAGAAGAAAATGGAGAACCGGGGTTATAATACTCAAAATGACCGGCCGGGTCATTACAGTTTGAAATAAATACAAATGTCTCGAATGAAAAGAACAGTAAATAGGGGAATTGGAAGGAGACTTCAAGGTCTACGGACGCAGCAGATCTACCTCGAGTCTTGAAATGCCAATCCGAGCTGGTACACCTCACGGACAACTGGGACCAGTACCAAAATCTGCACAAGAAGTGCAGAGTGTGGCATGAGTACAACCGATCCAATGTACTCCGTAAGTGTCGAGCCTAACCTTGACGAGGTAGTGACGAGGCTATGACAGGACACCTACGTAAATAAACCACTACAGACGAAAATAAATGTACAACATAACAACAAATAAATAATTAACAAGTACTAGTGGGAGGAGACATGCGAAAGGGGTACAACATACGATAACTACAATAGGGAATGATAATAAGAAACAGTCAATAAACTTTCAACCAAAAAAATGAACAAACATAATGAATACAACTGCACGGCATCACCCTTCGTGCTTTTAGTCTTAACCTTACCATGAAACAGTAATAATGGCACGACATTACCCTTCGTGCTTTTACTCTCAATCTCACCATAAGATAATAAATATGGCATGTCATCACCCTTCGTGCTTTTACTCTCAATTTCATCATGAACAATAGATACAGCACGACAAAACCCTTCATGCATTAACTCTAAAATATGGCACGACATCACCCTTCGTGCATTAACACTCAAATACGACACGACATCACCCTTCGTGCATTAACACTCTCCCTTACCATGCAACCATGAACATATACCAACATGAAGATAGAATAAGCAAGATCAAGTCTTATGTCAACAATGGTTCCACAAGACCAATCACTTCTTCAGAAACAATATTCAATTATCACAGATAGCCCATAAATGCGGAAAGAATGATCAATTTAGTAATTAACTAGTCTAAGCATGGATATCATGATCAAAGAAATAAATAAATGACAAGAAACAAGTCCCACCCGCATGCTTTAGCCCAATAACAATGCATAAGTACTCGTCACCTCATATATACATTGTATACAACAATTAAACAAGTAGCAAATAGGTAAACAAATCCTAATCCCTCGAGTCAAGGTTAACCACAATACTTTCCTCGCTCCAAAGACCAACTCAAAGCTCAACTACGAATTTTCCTTTCGAGCAAGCCTCCAAACCAACCAAATCTAGCAAATTATCAACCAAACAATTCAAAATAAGCTTTAGGAACTACCCACGAATGCAAATGGTTCAATTTAGGTCATTATTGAATAAATCAACAAAAGTCAACTCCCGGGCCCGCTTGGTCCAGACCCAAGATTCGGACCAAAACCCAATTACCCATTCACCCCCGAGCCCGGTTATGTATTTTGTTCCAAAATCCGACCTCAAATTGAGGTCTAAACTCCAATTTTACAAAAATTCCTAATTCTTCCCAAACCCCCAATTTCCACCATGAAAATCCTAGATTTTAGGTTGAAATCTTATGAAAAGTAATGGAAAAATTGAAAGAAAATAGGTTAGAATCACTTACCAACACATTGGGGAAGCAAATGGGAGAATCGCCTCTAAGGTTTTGTAGCTTTGAAAATTTGAAGAATGAACCAAAATCCTGTATTTAGGACTGTTTTAATCACTGGCGTCAGGTGTGCATCGCGTTCACTCGAAACTTGATGCGTTCGCGAAGAGCAAAGCCTCGATGGCTTACGCGATCGCGAGTTGATCTAAGCGTTCATGTAGGCTTAGCCCCCGTTATCCTCCATGTCCGCGATCCTTTTATCGCGTTCGCATAGAGCAACAGTCAACTCCCAGCCCCCACAAATATGCACACAAGTCAAACACCTGATACGAACTCGCTCGCATGATCAAAACACCAAAATAATGCCTAGAACTATGAATCAGAGACCAAATCAAATGAAATTTTCAAGAAAACTTTAGAATTTCTATTTTAACAACCAGACGTCTGAATCATGTCAAACCAACTCCGTTTCTCACCAAATTTAACAGCCAGGTCATAAACATAGTAATGGACCTATACCGAGTTCCGGAATCAAAATACAAACCGGTATTAACAAAGTCAAACATTGATCAAACCTTAGATTCATTAAGCCTTTGAACATCAAAATTTCGACAAAAAGCTATAACTTGAGCTAAGGACCTCTGAATTTGATTCCGAGCATATGCTCAGGTCCCAAATCATGATACAGACCCACCGAGACTGTCAAAATACGGGTCCAGATCAGTTTGCTCACAATGTTGACCAAGTCAACTCAAAGGGAACTTTAGGGCAAAATTTCATATTTTATCAGTTTTTAACATAAAAGCCTTTCAGAAAAACATCCGAACTGCGCATGCAAATTGAGGAATACTTAAAGGAGCTATCAGAGGCTTTGAGACATAGATTTAAGGTTTACAACTCTAGATGACTTATCGGGTCATCACATTCTCCACCTCTAAAATAACCGTTCGTCCTCAAACGGATATAAAAAGTATGAGGTCTGGTGAAAAGGTGTAGATATCTACTTCGCATGTCCGACTCAGACTCCCAAGTAGCTGCCTCGATGGGCAGACCTTTCCACTATACTCGAACTGAAGGATAACTCTTAGATCTCAACTATCGAACTTGCCGGGCTAGAATAGCCACCGACTCCTCCTCATAAGTCAAATCCTTGTCCAATTGGACTGAGCTGAAGTCTAACAAATGGGACGGATCACCGTGATACTTCCGGAGCATGGACACATGGAAAATCGGATGGACTGCTGATAAACTTGGTGGCAATGCGAGCCTATACGCCACCTCACCCACTCTCTCCAGTATCTCAAAAGTTCTGATGTACCTAGGACTCAACTTGCCCTTCTTTCCGAAACTCATCACAATCTTCATGGGTGAAACCCGAAGCAATACTCTCTCCGACCATGAATGCAACATCACGAACTCTACGGTCGGCATAACTCTTCTGCCTAGACTGAGATATACGAAGTCGATCCTGAATAATCTTCACCTTATCCAAGGTATCCTGTACCAAATATGTACCCAATAACCGAGCCTCCCCCGGATCGAACCAACCAACTGGCGGTCGGCACCGCCTCCAGTATAATGCCTCATAGGGAGTCATTTGAATGCTCGACTGGTAGCTATTGTTGTAGGCAAACTCCGCAAGTGGCAAGAACTGATCCCAAAAGCCCCCAAAATCTATAACACAGGCACAAAGAATATCCTCCAATATTTGAATAGTGCACTCAGATTGTCCGTCTGTCTGAGGATGAAATCATGTGCTTAGCTCAACCTGCATGCCCAACTCACGCTGTACCACTCTCCATAAGTGTGAGGTGAACTGCGTACCTCGATCCAAAATGATAGACATGGGCATATCGTGAAGATGGAAGTTCTTATGGATGTAAATCTCAGTCGACCGCTCTAATGAATAGGTAACCACCACAGGAATGAAATGCGCTGACTTGGTCAGCCTGTCCACAATAACCCATACCACATCGAACTTCCTCTAAGTCCGTGGGAGTCTAACAACAAAATCCATGATGATACGCTCCCACTTCCACTCAGGAATCTCTAACTTCTAAAGCAAACCGCCAGGTCTCTGATGCTCACACTTTACTTGTTGACAATTTAAAAACTAAGCTACATAAGCAACTATGTCCTTTATTCTTCTCCACCAATAATGTTGCCGCAAATCGTGATACATTTTGGCGGCACCTGGATGAATAGAATATCGGGAACTGTGGGCCTCCTCAAGAATCAACTCACGAAATCCATCTACATTAGGCACACAAATACGACCCTGCATCCTCAAAACTCCATCATCTCCAACTGTAACGTACTTGGCACCACCATGCCGTACTGTGTTCCTAAGGACAAGCAAATGAGGGTCATCATACTGCCACTCCCTGATGCGCTCAAACAAAGAAGACTGAGCGACTGTACAAGCTAGAACACGACTAGGCTCTGAAACATCCAACCTCACGAACTGATTGGCCAAAGGCTGAACATCTGATGCAAGCGGTCTCTCACCGACTGGAATGCACACAAGGCTACCCATACTCGCTCCTTTCTACTCAAGGCGTCGGCCACCACATTGGCCTTCTCGGGGTGATACAAGATAGTGATATCGTAGTCTTTCAATAGCTCTAACCTCCTCCTCTACCTCAAATTGAGATCTTTTTGTTTGAACAAATACTGTAGGCTCTGATGATCCGTGAAAACCTTGCACGACACGCCGTAAAGGTAATGCCTCCAGATCTTTAGCGCATGAACAATGACTGCCAGCTCTAGATCGTGAACAGGGTAATTCTTCTTATGGACCTTCAACTATCGCAATGCATATGCGATCACCCTACCATCCTGCATCAATACTGCTCCGAGCCCAACACGAGATGCGTCAAAATATACCGTATAAGATTTTGAACCTGTGTGCAACACCAACACCGGCGCTGTAGTCAAAGTAGTCTTGAGCTTCTGGAAGCTCACCTCACACTCGTCTGACTATCTAAACGGGGACCCTTCTGGGTCAATCTCGTCAATGGGGATGTTATAGATGAAAATCCCTCCACAAATAGATGTTAATAACCCGCCAAACCCAAGAAATGCTGGAGCTCCGTAGCTGAAGTGGGTCCAGGCCAGTTCCGAACTTTCTAGGGCATTTTATTTCAATTTCGCGGCCAATTATGCGACCGCATAACCGTTCCACGAGCCGCACTTTGCTCGCATATTCATACTTAGACTTTTGCGGAGGGAGGTTCTGCGGCGCATTATGCGATCGCAAAATAGGTCTACGGGCTGCATAACGGCCGCAGAGTAAAGCAGGCCAGCCTAGTTCCCAGAGCCACCTTTTGCGGTCATTTCGCGAACCACATAATCATTCTGCGGTCGCATATGCGACCGCAGAACCTGTTCCGGAGCTTCATTTTTGGGGTTTTAAAACCCGACCCTATTCCATTAAAACACATCCCATAGACCATTTTGAGCTTATTTTCTGATATCTTTGGAGTGAGAGAGAGTCCTAGAGGGAGAAAGTGATCCTTATAAAACATTTCTCCTCAATTCTTGCTTAAACCTTTGAAGATTATCAAGAGAAGCACCCTAGGTCTTCATCCTAAGAGGTAAGATTCTATCGCCAAGCTCTTAAATTCGAAATATAAATAGAATGGGCAATAGTAAGGTAGTTCATGGAGATGAGAGTGCTTACCTTGCATGCATGTATTCTTAAGGTACGTGTGGAGGTTGTGAGGTAAAGATAGAAAAGAATGGGGTGTGGGATGGTGAAGTCTTTCATAAAAAGGCCATGGAACCTTAATACACACATAGTGTTTGATGAAATTCTCAAGTGAGCTAGAATCATGATCGTTTTCCTAATTTTTGGTTCAATTTTTGCTATAATGCTAAAATAGATTGAAGTTGCTAATATTTTGGAACATCTTAGATTTTTTAGAAGCTCAATTGAGGTATGTTGGCTAAACCCCCTCTTCTTAGAATTGAATCCCATGGTATTCATGAAATCGATGCAAGTCTCAAAATGAACGTCCTAGAAATTGCTATCCCGAATGTGCTTGTTTTGAAAATATATGTTTAATATGTATTGCCATGCTTCCATCATGTTATATCGTCATCTGAGGAAACGTTCAAACTTAGAATATATGCAAAGCCTAGCCTTCAAGTCAAATTCGACTAAAACATGTTATGCCAAATTGTGTGAAAAGCCTCTATGTGCCTTAGATTCTAAATTGCTCACATGTGAAATCAAAAAGTGTTGAATGAAAATTCGTGTTGTTGTTGATAATAATAAAAATGTTGGAATGTGGAAAAGAACCTGAATCATGAAATACGGCCAAGCGCCAAGAATAACTTTACGATTGGGGCCACTCGTGCCATTGTATTGAAAAGATGGGAAAGAAATATAAAGTGAGATGATTGATTGAAAAGGGGTGATGTTTCGAATGAGATGGCTTAGCCGATCGGGCCGAGATTGGATTTCTTGTAAGAACATGGTGGTATTGTGGATGAAATTGTGAATATGGTTGATGTCTAAGATGAGATGGCTTAGCCGATCGGGCCGAGATCGGATTCCGTGTAAGAACACGGTGGTATTGTGGATTGTGGCATATTGGAACTAAAAACCATCCAACCTAATAATGCGGGAAATGACTTAAAAATCTATTTGATCCTTAACTTGATGTTTTAGTGTTATTTAAAGCTCATATTGCATTCTTGACTATTTCCCCCTGTATTATTGTTCATTCTATTGAGACATTGTTTTAGTTGTACATACTAGTACTATTCGACAGTACTAACGTCCTTTTTGCTGGGGGCGTTGCATCTTTAAATGGATGCAGGTGGTTCCATAGCAGATAGTGTTGACCACAGATAGTGCTACATCCTCATCTCAGCGGACTCGGTGAGCCCCATTTCATTCCGGGGTCATGTATTGTACCTTTTGTTTATATTGTGATCACTTTTTGAGGTATAGCCGGGGCCTTGTTGCCGGCACTATCTTTACTCTCTTTTGTATCTTTAGAGGCTCCGTAGACACTATGTGAGTTGTATATGGGTGTTAGACAGGTCAATAAATCATTTTGTATTTTGGGCTCTTGTTCCACTCAGTCATAAGGATGCATGTATTTTGAAACTTAACAATGATGTAACAAAATGAAATGACTTAGTAATGTATATATGTATGAACTTTCTACTGCCTAACTAATTAGAGCATGACTTCTCTGGATCATAGGTGAGTTAGGTAGATAGTGTCTAGCAGGCTTGCTCGACCGGGTCTACTCGGTTGAGCACCGGTCGCGCTCCTCGAGGTTGGGGTGTGACAATGCTTCTCATGCTCCTATCGACTGCGGGAGTAGATCAAGATATCATCAATAAACACAATCACTAAAGAATACAAATAGGGCTTGAACACCTGGTTCATCAAATCCATAAATGTTGTTGGGGCATTTGTCAGCCTAAATGACATCACTAGAAACTCATAATGCCCATATCGAGTCCGAAAAGCTGTCTTAGGGACATCAGATGCCCTAATCCTCAAATGATGGTAGCCAGACCTCAAATCAATATTCGAAAACACCTTGGCACCCTGAAGCTGATCAAATAAATCGTCAATCCTCGGCAATGGATACTTGTTCTTGATGGTGACTTTGTTCAACTACCGATAATCTATACACATCCTCATCGACC
>AWOL01S0067530.1:0-19074 GCA_000715115.1 Nicotiana otophora
AAAAGAACTTGAAACGACCACGATGACCTTCTAAATTCATATCCATTAACTAAAAATTAATGATCTTAGTGGAAACGTAGGATTGCTGTATTTCAATAGTTGCACTCATTTTGCACCACAAAAAAGAGAGGAAGAGTTAAAAAGATAAAATGTTTACTGAACTAAAGTTTAATTCACGGAGATCTTGAAATTTGAAGCAACCTTGGTTATGCCTTCTAAGGGGTCGTTTGTTTGGGAAACAAGTTACCCCATAATTAATTATCACAGAATTAGTTATCCCGAGATTAGTTATCTCACCCTTCCATAGGGATAAAAAAAACACTACAATCCCGGTATAACTAATCCCGGATTAGTGATATCACAATTTTATTCCAACCAAATGTGGGATAAACTCATCTCAAATTTAATCCCGGGAGTAATTATCATTTATCCGTCGTACCAAACGAGCCTTAAATGCTCCACTTGCTCCTCCTCTGCAGGTACTATTAAGCATGTTTGGTCCACCATCAAGATGTGTGCTCGTAGAGAAGCAAGAGGATCGGCCATCTACATCTTCCCAATTCTAATCTAATCAGGTGTTAGAGCTAATCTTTTTTCTCAGAAGCCATGACTTGATGTTTGTAATTTACCTACAGCACAACTCCGATACAAGCTACATTGAAAGAGCTGCCTTTTTGTAGGGATACATAGTCTTTTCTTTTTTCTTTTTCTTTCTTTTTTTCTCTAGTTATTGAGTTGGAGGGGGAGTTGGGAAAGGGGAGCCCTTGAATGTCCATGACTACATTGTATAACCTTCTGGAGAACACATCAGAATAGCTGTGTTAATTGTAAAGTAATACAATTATATTCTCTGTAAAAGAAGGAACAAAGAAAGGTATATATATATCTTTGGGTTTTCAGTTAAATTTTGCTATACGCTGTCAATTTTAGATTGAGTGTCTATTTACTATGGAACTACAAAATTTCAGGCCAATAGAAGTCCGTCAAATTTTTTTTACAAAATAAGCATGTACTATTACATACGAAAAAGTGATATAATCACAAATTCGTATTGCATCACCTTGAAATACCATAAAATGAACCGAAACTCATAGTGAATCAATGAGTATTGGTCATTACAATTTTTCAGTCCAATCAGAGTTCGTCAAAAAAATTCTATAAAATCAGCATATACTAATACACATGAAAAAGTGGATATAATCACAAATTCATGTTGCATCACTATGAAACGCCATAAAATAAACCCGAAAGGTATGGCGATCAATGAGTATTGGTCCCTAGGCTATTTTGTATGGACCTACGAAAATTCAGGCCAACCGCAGTCCGTAAAAATTTTACACGTGAAAAAATGGATATAATCACAAATTTGTATTGCATGAACCAAAATACCAAAATTGAACCCGAAAGTCATGGCGAAGCAATGTCTTGGTTACTAGGCTGTTTCTTATGGCCTAAGAAAATTCAGGCCAACCGGAGTCCGTCAACTTCTTTTTTTAATACAAAATTAACATATACTAATACACACGAAAAAGTGGATATAATCACAAATTCGTATTGCATAACCCAAAACACCATAAAATGAACCTGAAAGTCATGAGGAAGCGATGCGTATTGGTTACTAGGCTGTTTTCTGTAGACCGATAAAATTTCAAGCCAATCAGAATCCGTCAAAATTTTTTTAATCAACATGTATTAGTACACATGAAAAAGTGGATATAATCATAAATTCGTGTTATATGACTTGGAAACGCAATAAAATGAATCTGAAAGTGATGACGAATCTATGAGTATTAATCACTAGGCCGTTTCCTGTGGTCCTACGAAGTTTCAGGTCAATCAGAATCCGTCAAAAAAATTATACAAAATTAGCATGTACTGATACAAATGAAAAAGTGGAAATAATCACAAATTCACGTTGTATGACCCCAAAATATCAAAAAATGAACCTGAAAGTCATGGTACAGTAATGAGTATTAGTCAATATGCCGCTTCCTATGGACCTACGAAATTTCAAACCAATCGAAGTTTGTAAAAAAATTCTACAAAATCAACATGTACTAATACACACGAAAAAGTGAATATAATCACAAATTCGTATTACATGACTCCCAAATACTAATAAAAGAACCAAAAAGTTATGGCGAAGCGACGAGTATTAGTCGCTAGGCTGTTTACTATGGACCTACAAAATTTCACACTAATCGGAGTTCGTAAAAAGAATTTCACAAAATCATCATGCATTAATGCATACGAAAGTGGATAATCATAAAGTCGTATTGCATGGCCCCAAAACACCAAAAATGAACTCGAAAGTCATGGCGAAGCAATGAGTATTGATCACTAGGCTGTTTCCTTTGGACCTACAAAAATCCAGGCCAATAAGAGTCCGTCAAAAAAATTCTACAAAGTCAGCATCTACTAATACATACAAAAAATAGATATAATTATAAATTTGTGTTGCATGACCATTAAATGGCATAATATGGACGTGAAATTTCGCCGGCACATAAAAAACGAGCTAAGGAACAATAGCCATCTCCTCGCCATGACCGTTCCTCGTTTTTTAGTGTTTTAGGGCCATAAAAATGGAATTCCGCCCGATTCTCAGATTTTCGTATGCTATGCCCACGCTATCTGCATGGGCCTGAGAGACCGAACCCGAATCGCTAAAAATTTTGCTGGCCCATAAAAAACGACCTAAGGAACAATAGTCATCGCCTCGTCATGACCGCTCCTCGTTTTTTGGCATTTTAGGATCATTAAACTGAAATTCCGTCTGATTCCCAGGTTTTCGTGTGCTATAAGCCACCCCATCTGCATGGGCCCAGACGATTGGACTCATATCGTCTAAATTTTCACCGGCGCAGCAAAAACAACCTAAGGAACAATAATTATCACCTCTCCATGACCGTTCCTTGTTTGTTGACGTTTAGGGACATAAAACTGAAATTTCGCCCACTTCCTAAATTTTTCAGTGCTATAGTCCATGCTATCTGCATGGGCCCGGGCGATCGGACCCGGATCACCTAAAATTTTGCATGTCCATCAAAAACAACCTAAGGAATAATTGTCATTGCTTCGCCAAGACCGTTCCTTGTGTTTTGGCATTTTAGGGCCATAAAACTGGAATTCCACCCGATTCCCATATTTTCGTGTGCTATAGCCCATGCCATCTATATGGGCCCGGGAGATTAGACCTGGATCGTCTAAAACTTTAAATGCCCATAAAAGACGAGCTAAGGAACAATAATCATCGTCTCGCCATGACCGTTCCTCATTTTCGTGCTATAGCCCACGCCATCTGCATGAGCCCAGGCGATAGGAGTCAGATCGCCTAAGATTTTGCCGGCCCATCATAAAGGACCTAAGGAATAATAGTCAATCGCCTCGCCATGACCGTTCCTCATTTTTTTGCATTCAAGGGCTATAAAATAGAATTTCGCCCGATTTCAAGATTTTCGCGTGCTATACCCACGCTATCTGTATGGGACCAGGCGACAGGATCTTGGATCGCCTATAATTTTGTCGCCCCATCAAAAACAACCTAAGGAACAATAGTCATAGCCTCGCCATGACCGTTCCTCGTTTTTCAGCATTTTAGGGCCATAAAACTGAAATTTCGTCTGATTCCCAAATTTTCGTGTGTTATACCCCACGCCATCTGCATGGGCCCAAGCGACCGGACTCGGATCGCCTAAAATTTTACCGGCCCATAAAAAACAAACTAAGGAACAATAGTCACCGCCTCATGATCGTTCCTCATTTATTGGCGTTTTGGGGTCATAAAACTAGAATTCCGTCCAATTCCAAGATTTTGTTGTGTTATTGCCCAAGTAATCTACATGGGCTAGGGCAACTGGACTGGAATCGCATAAAATTTTGCGGGCCCATAAAAAATGATCTAAGAAATAATAGGCATCGCCTTGTGATGACTGTTCCTCATTTTATGGCGTTTTAGGGCCATAAAACTAGAACTCCGTCTGATTCCCAAATTTTCATATGCTATAACCCACGCTGGGCCCGGGTGACCGGACTCAGATCACCTAAAATATTGCTGGCCCATCAAAAATGACCTAAGGAACAATATTCATCGCCTCATCATGACCCTTTCTCGTGTTTTGGTATTTTAAGGCCATGAAGTTGGAATTTCGCCCGATTCTCTGATTTTCGTATGCTATAGCCCACGCAATTTTTCATATGCCCGGACGAACGGACTCAGATAGCCTAAAAATTTTTGGCCCATACAAAATGACCTAAGGAATAATAGTCATCGCCTCTCTATGACCGTTCCTCATTTTTTTGACATTTTAGGGCCATAAAACTGAAATTCTGACCGATTCTCACATTTTTATATGCCCGAGTGACTATTCCTAGTTTTTCATGGGCCCGGGTGGACGAGCCTGGATCGCCTAAAATTTTACCGGCCCATCATAAACGACCTAAGGAAAAATAGTTATCGCCTCGACATGACCATTCCACGTTTCTTGGCATTCTAGGGCCATAAAACTAGAATTCCCCCGATTCTCAGATTTTCGTGAGCTATAGCCCAGGACATCTACATGGGCCCAGGAGACCGAACCCCGATCGCCTAAAATTTTTTACCTGCCCATCAAAATTGACTTAAGGAACAATAGTCATCGTCTCGCTATGACCGTTCCTAGTTTTTGGTGTTTTAGGGCCATATAACTGGAATTCCTCCCAATTCCAAGATTTTCGTGTGCTATAGCCACACCATCTGCATGGGCTTAGACGACCGGACCTGGATGTCCTAAAATTTTACCGGCCCATCAAAAAAGACCTAAGGAACAATAATCATCGCCTAGCCATGTCCGTTTCTCTTTTTTTACATTTTAGGGACATAAAATTGGAGTTCCGCCTAATTATAAAATTTTTGTGTGCTATAGCCCACGCTATCTGCATAGGCCCAGGGGATCGAACCCGGATCGCCTAAAATTTTGCCGGCCCATAAAAATAACCTAAGGAATAATAGTTATTGACTCACCATGACTTCAACTCTTTTTTTGGCGTTTTAGGGCCATAAAATTGGAATTCCACCCGATTCTAAGATTTTCGTATACTATAGTCCACGTCATCTGCATGGGCCCCGCCGACTAGACCCAGATCGCCTAAAATTTTGCTGGCCTATCAAAAACCACTGAAGGAACAATATTCATTGCCTTGTCATGACCGTTACTCTTTTTTGGCGTTCTAGGTCCATAATACTAGAATTTCACCCGATTCCTAGATTTTTGTATGCTACAGCCCGCGCAATCTGCATGGGTCCGGGCGACCGGACCCGGATTGCCTAAAATTTTGATGGCTCATCAAAAACCACCAAAGGAACAATAGGCATCGCCTTTCCTTTACCCTTCCTCATTGTTTGGCATTTCAGGGCCATAAAACTGGAATTCCACCCGATTCCTAGATTTTCATGTGTTATAGCCCACACCATCTGCATGGACTGGGACGACCGGACCCCAATCGCCTATATTTTTGTTGGCCCATCAAAAATGACCTAAGGAATAATAGTTATCGCCTCGCCATGACCGTTCCTCATTTTTCTGCGTTTAAGGGCCATGAAACTGGAATTCCGCCCGTTTTTCAGATTTCGTGTCATATAGCCCACGCCTAAAATTTTGTTGGCCCAGCAAAAACGACCTAAGGAACAATCGCCATGACTATTCCTTGTTTGTTGGCGTTTTAGGGCCACAAAACTAGAATTCGATCTGATTATCAAATATTCGTGTGCTATAGCCCACACCATTTGCATGGGCCCGGCGACCGGACCTGTATCTCCTAATATTTAGTCGGTCCTTCAAAAATGACCTAAGGAACAATAGTTATCGCCTCACCATGATCGTTCCCCGGCTTTGGCACTTTAGGGCCATATAACTTTAATTTCACCCAATTCCTATATTTTCGCATGCTATAGCCCACTCCATCTGCATAGGACCGGGCACCGGACAAGGATCGCCTAAAATTTTATCGGCCTATCAAAAACGACCTAAGGAACAATAGCCATCACCTCACCATGTCTGTTTCTCGTTTTTGGCTATTTAGGGCCATAAAACTGAAATTTCGCCCGACTGTCAAATTGTCGTATGCTATAGCCCATGATATCTTCATGGGCTTAATCGCCTTAAATTTTTGCCAGTCCATAAAAATTGACCTAAGTAAAGATAGTCATCGCCTCGCCATAACCGTTTCTCGTGTTTGGAATTTTAGGATCATAAAACTAGAATTTTGCTCGATTCCCAGATTTTCGTGTGCTATAACCCACCCCATCTACATGGGCCTCGGCTACCGGACCTGAATCGTCTAAAATTTATCCGATCTATCAAACATGACCTAAGAAAAAATAGTCATCGCCTCGCCATGACCGCTCCTCGGTTTTTGAAATTTTAAGGACATAAAACTGGAATTTCGCCCCGATTCCCAGATTTTCATGTGCAATAGTCACGCCATCTACATGGGCCCGGGTGATCAGACCCGGATCACTTAAACTTTTACCGGCGTAGCAAAAATGACCTAAGGTACAATAGTCATCACCCCGCCATGACCGTTTCTTGTTTGTTGGTGTTTAGGGCCATAAAACTGAAATTTCGCCCGATTCACAAATTTTTGAGTGCTATAGACCTTGCTATTTGCATAGGCCCGGGCGACCGGACCCGGATCACCTAAATATTTTCCTGCACATCAAAAATATCCTGAGTAATAATAGCCATCGCCATGACCGTTCCTTATTTTTTAGCATTTTAGGGCCATAGAACTGGAATTCAACCTGATTCCTAGATATCTGTGTGTTATAGCCCATGCCATCTGTATGGATCCGGGAGACCAGACCCGGATCGTGTAAAGTTTTGTCGGCGCATATAAAATGAGCTAAGGAATAATAATCATCTCATCGCCATGACCGTTCCTCATTTTTTTAGCATTTTAAGGTCATAAAACTGGAATGCTACCCGATTCTCAGATTTCGTATGCTACAACCCACGCTAACTACATGTGCCCGAGCGACCGAACCTGAATCGCCTAAAATTTTGTCATCTCATAAAAATGACCTAAGGAACAATAGTCATCGCCTCGCTATGACCGTTCCCCGTTTTTGGCACTTTACGACCATAAAACTGGAATTCCGCCTGATTCTCAGTTTTCGTGTGCTATAGCCCTCCTCATGTGCATGGGCCCAGGCGATCGGACCCGGATCGCCTAAACTTTTTCTGGCGCAGAAAAAATGACCTAAGGAACAATAATCATCACCTTTCCATGACTGTTCTTTGTTTGTTGGCATTTAGAGCCATAACACTGAAATTTTGCCCGGTTCCTAGATCTTTGATTGCTATAGTCCACGCTATCGGCATGGGCCAGGGCAACCGGACCCGGATCACCTAAAATTTTGCCTGTCTATAAGAAATGACCTAAGGAACAATAGACATCATCTCTCCATGATCGTTCCTTATTTTTTGTCGTTTTAGGGCCATAAAACTGGAATTCCACCTGATTCCTATATTTCCGTGTGCTGTAGCCCATCCATCTACATGGGCCCGAGAGACCAGACCCGGATCGTCTAAAATTTTACATGCCCATAAAAAATGAGCTAAGGAACAATAATCATCGTCTCGCCATGATTGTTGCTCACTTTTTAGCGTTTGAGGGCCATAAAACTGAAATTTTGCCCGATTCTCATATTTTTATGTGCTATAGTCCACGCCATCTGCATGAGCCCGGGCGACGAACCTGGATCGCCTATAATTTTTTCGGCCCATCAAAAGTGACCTAAGGAACAATATTCATGGCCTCACCATGAACGTTCCTCGTTTTTCAGCGTTTTAGGGCCATAAATCTAGAATTCTGCCTGATTCCTAGAATTTCATACGCTATACCCCACGCCATTTGTATGGGCCCGATCGACCAAACCCAGATCAACTAAAATTTTACCGGCCTATCAAAGACAAACTAAGGAACAATAGGCATCGCCTCGGCATGACCGTTCCTCATTTATTGGCGTTTTAAGGCCATAAAACTAGAATTTCGCCTGATTCTTAGATTTCCGTATGCTATAGCCCACACCATCTTCATGAGCTCGGGCGATTGGACATGAATCACATAAAATTTTGCCGGCCCTTGAAAAATGACCTAAGGAACAATAGTCATCGTCTCATCATAACCGTTCCTCTATTTTTGGCATTTAGTGCCATAAAACTGGAATTTCGTCTGATTCCCAGATTTTCATATGCTATAGCCCATGCCGGGCCTGGGCGACCGGACCCGGATCGCCTAAACTTTTGTTGGCCCATCAAAAATGACCTAAAGAACAATATTCATTGCCTCGCCATGATGTTGGAATTTCGCCCGATTCCCTGATTTGCGTGTGCTATAGCCCACGCCATTTGCATATGCCAGAGCGACCGGACTCAGATAACCTAAAATTTTTCGGCCCATAAAAAATGACCTAAGGAACAATAGCCATCGTGCCATGATCGTTCCTCATTTTTTGACATTTTAGAGCCATAAAATTAGAATTCTACCCGATTTTCAAATTTTTATGTGCTATAGCACACGCCATCTGCGGCCGCACAATTCCTTCTGCGGACCACACTTCTTAAGTCTTGCGCCCTTTCTTGCCTTGTGATTCGGAACACTCTTTTTTGAGTCGGATTTCATCATGGGAGACCAAACTTCCAACATTCCTGCAATTACACACTTTCATTAGTTTCGGGAACATAAATAAATACTTTCGGACTAAAACAAAAGCGAAAAGATGCTAATAAGTAGTCAAAATCCCCACTTATCAAGTCCCCCAAACTTAAGTCTTTGCTTGTCCTCAAGTAAATAAATTAGTTCCCACCTCCTAGAGTTAAGGGTCATTTTAGCGAGTCAAAGGTGAGCCAGTCATATATCAATTGGGACCATCAATTACCTATACTACTCATGCATTATCAACAAGGTGACAAGTCAAATATTCATGCACATATAGTTCTAATGTAATATTTGAGCTTCAAGAATTGACTTTACTCATCAAGGACTCTTGTTCTATCATGTAGGTCATGGTGGACTCCAAACTCTTCCTCCTCTAATTTCCATTTGCCAAGCTCACTTAAGAAATTAGCACTCAATCTTAAGATTCATGAAAGGTTCACTTCAAGTACCATAGGCTTGCCCCTCAAGTAAATCGCCACTAATGTAAGCTCACTCGGTTTGAAATCAAGTAGTACTTCTTTTGGGTTGTAATGAAGGCTTTTGGATTAGGGTAGGATACCATATGGGTAAGTGGTTACACCTTTCCTTAAGTACTCTATATTTTCATTTCTCGGCTAATAATTACCAATTCTTAGAGGCATTTTCTTTCCATTGGGGGACTAGAGAGACTTAACATCACTATTTATTATTCATTTCATTCTTTTTCTTCCTTTTTGATTGCTCATGCTAGGGATCATTACCTCTTTTTGAATCCATTAACCCTTCCACTTATTCACCTTTTATATTTTTCTTTTTGTTCTTTTCTTTTCTTACCTTCTCTTTTCATAGAGATCATTTCTTCTCTTTTTGTGCCTTGATACCTTTTTTAAATTCCTCCCCCCTCCCCCCAAACTTATGTTTTAAGCCACTTGCTTCAAAAGAGTGTTAAGGAAAGTCTGGGTGCCAAGAGAGGGTTACGACAAAACGGGTAAAGGATTATAACATAGTTATCAAATGAGAAAGACTAGAGGCTCAAAGGGGTTGGCTAGAGATAACGATATTGGTTGGCAATAGAAAACTCAAACGGGCCAATGAAAGCCTACAATCACCTCTCAAACCAAGCATAGCTTAGGATTTCGCCTTGAAACACATTCGGGGCAAGTTCTAGACCCTTCGCGCGGATACTTGGAGTAGCAACAATTCATCTCACCCCTCACGCAACTAGATTGTAAAAGAGGATAGAGTCGAGAGCCTACAATGACCACATTCAACTTTAAAGATCACTATGGTCCAATTAAACCACTCGATGATTACCAAAGTCAACTCAAAATTCACAAAGTCACTAACTAGAGTTATTTCTTTCATAAACCTTATCTCTAACTATAAGCACATAGTTAAGTGTGTTGGTACCAATTAAAGCACGATTAACTATTTGAGAATGACTTGATTAGGTCCTTTTAGTCATTACTACTACTATTATTACCTAAATATGAAAACAGACTCATTCCCTTAAGAAGGTCGTCACGCCATCCATCGTTGGGACGAGTCACCTAGTTCACACAATAAATACATTCGGAAAGAACCGTGACGTTAAGAAAACCAAAGGCTTATTATCTGCTAAAGCATAAAAAGAAGCTACTTAACAAAAGAAGAACTAAAGAGAGATAAATATATATAAGAGAAGAGAGAGAAGCTAGATAAATACAAATAAGAAACTAAAGAGTATCATAAAATTATTACAGACCAAATGTATCAGTGTACCAATGTGTCAAATAAAAATCCACCCACCCCCACCCCCACCCCCCGAATAAAAGTAAGCATTGTCCTCAGTGCTTAGCAAAATAAGAGTAACAGGGGAGAGGGTGAAGAAAACTCCCTATGGATCCTTGGACATCTCAGTATCCCCAGCAATGTTATCTCCCTCAGGATCAACCAACTAAATCTCATCATCATCAAATCTATGTGTGGCTGGGTTGGCGAACATCTCATGCATTGCCTTAGTAGTGTCGGCAGCAAGGTCTGGCTCGTCAAACTGGCTAGCTGGTGCTACCGGTGCAGATGATTCTGAAGGATCTGGGGCGGACTGGTGCGGGTCAAGCAGCATGTCAAAGGGAAGGTCGCCAGCTGTAGCAAGTCTAGTTACCTCCCTTCAGAGCTTGTCCACTAATTTCTTGCTGACCTGGGACTTCCTCATCTTCTTTACTTCCTTTCCCAGCTCCTCAATCACTGACCCATGCTTTACCAAGGTATCCGTGATCGTCTTCTGGTTCTCCAAAATCTTCTTCAGTGTCTCATCAATGTCATAAGGAGCCTGTGGTGCCTGAGAAGTGGATTGCACTGCGATAGTACTAGACAAGTCAGACAGCTTAGAAGTAGCTATCTGCATCCCGTTGTTGAGACTCGCCAATGTCCGGGAGACTCGCAGAGCAGATATGGGAATTATGGACACGGGCACTGGCTTTAGAGCAACTCTAAGGGTTTGTGGTAGGAGATGAAGATGATGGTGGAGGCATATCAGTGGCATTGGTAGAAGGCTCCGCAGAGGTGGAGGAAAGATCAGTTGCCTCAAAAGCTACCACTATTGGCTCATCAGACTGGCCTGTGGTGGTAGAAGGCTGGGCTTTCTTCTTTGGGTTTCTCGCATCCATCATGGAATACCAATCGAATGACTTCTTCGGCTTCACCTTGGTGTCAAAATCTCTCGACTCTACCTTTGCATCAGCAAGGTACTCTGTGATAGTGTTGGGATAAGGGTATGCCGAGCTATCTTATCGTGCAATCACTGAAATATTGGCCAACATCACGACACCCACATTGATTGGGTAACTGTCCATGATGGAAGCCACAGGCACTAGCCGAGGGATAGGAAGGTGAGTCTCATTTTGGCATGGATCTAACCTGCTACATACAAAGTTCTGTCACCCTTTAGCCTTAAAGCTCAAAGTACTCCGCTGAATGGGAACCCCAGTGGTAATCCATGGTGGTGGCGGCCTTGGTGGTGCTAGAATCTCAGCCAACCAAGGCCGGACTTCCTCCTTCAGTGCGTACTTCTTCAGATATTCCTTCGGCTCAATATTCTCGAAGCCTAAATACGCATTTAGCGTATGCTGATCAAACCTCACCTTGAGGTTACGTACTTTGGTTACCTTCGTCCCTTTCTTTATATGATCCAAATTGGAATAGAATTCACGGACGAGGTATTCTTTGTTATCCTCTACTCTCTCGGTGAACCATATCCACCCTTTTCGTGCCCTGAACTGTCTCAATATAGATGGGTTGTACTTCTCCAAACCCTTCAACAAAAGATGTCGCTCAAAAGTTAGCGACCTCACTAGCCACCACATATGGAAACTGGTGAAGGCGGCCAAGCTGACAAAACGATCCTCCCAAAACTCTTTATTCTTTGATCTCTCAAGCCCTGTAGCTGTGGCATTTCCCCATATGCCATCATCAGGGATGTTATGTATAAATGGTGCCGCAGAGACTAGTGCTGCTGATGGCTTAAAAGCCTGGATAGCACTCTCCGACCCCTCGGAGGTGATGTGAGATAAAGATGGCTCGTCCCTGAGCTGTTATCTCCCCTGCGGCCTCGACTGTGTGGCCGACTGCTCCTCCTGAACAGAGGCTGAGTTGCCCTCTGACACCTCCCTAGATGGGACATAGGAGATAGACTCAGAGAGATCTGCACCTCTCCCTCTACCGACCGTTGTTTTCTTTCATATTGTCTTGGGCTAGCCAAGGGGCAAGGCATTTTTGCCTCGACCCCAAGAAGATTCACCTATCCCTTTTGAAGTGTCACCTCGTCCTCTTGATCGAACCATTGTCTATATCAAGCAGAGGAGATTATTAGTTGCAATTCATTGTTCTACACATACAAGAAGCATGTAGGATAGGGAGAAACAATTGGACACAATGGGATTGTGCAGTTGAGTCATGTCTGTAGGACAAGGGATCTACGGTCCGCACAATTTGACATGCGGCTGCAGATAGGAACGTGCGGTCTTGTACATTTCTATTATACAGCCGCAGAAGGGAAGTGCGGTCTGTACATTTGAGATTGCTGTTGCATTTCTGAGTTTCAAAATTGTGAACTCTCTAATGACAGATAAATGGACAATCTGTGGCTGCAAAAGGATTTCCATGGTCCGCACAATTTGACTTGCAGCCGCACTTTGGAGTCTCAAAAGTGAAGACTCTTTGATGATAGTGAAGGGCCTAATATGCGACCGTAAGAGAAAATCTACGGTCCGCACAATTTGACTTGCAGCTGCACTTTGGAGTCTCAAAAGTGAAGACTCTTTGATGACAGTGAAGGGCCTAATCTGCGACCGTAAGAGGAAATCTACGGTCCGCATAATTTGACTTGTGGCCATAGATTACTGCCTCACATAAGTGTATAAAAATCCATATTTGTGGACCGCACAATTCAAGTGCGGTCGCAGAGTCCAAACAATTACGAACAGACATTTTTTTAGTCTACGATTGTTTTCAATTTCTTACACCAATTGGCATGATAATATTGTAAAAGCATATAATTTCAATAACCCAGTCCCAGTAAAGCATATATCAAGTTAACCCTGTTCAGATCTACCCCACATGGACACACAATAGAACTCTAATAACAGATGGCCTAAAAAGAACTAAAACAATCTACAAATTAAACTTACTTAACAATTAACATGAAATTGAAGCATACCAGATAGAGTGAATGCACTGAGTGAGTAATCTAGGTGGCACCTAAAAATGTGTGGTCCGCACAAATAAAGTGCGGTCCGCACTCTTTTGAATATTTAGCCATATTTGCGTCCACAATTCTTGTAAGTCACACTTATCCCTATATCCCTATAGTACACTTCAAATTAGTTAGAATACAAATAACACCTAACTACAAAAAGAAAAAGGAAAAGAAATATGGGTTGCCTCCCAAGAAGCGCCTAATTTAATGTCGCGGCACGACGCAGAATACCCTCAAGTGAAATGAATGGCCGCCACAATGTGGCTATCTCCAAACTTGTTCAAGTAGTGTTTTACCCGGTGACCATGACTCAGAATACTTCATTATTTTTGTTCTTCAAGTCTAATGCACCAAAATGTGTCACACCCAAAATTTCAAAAGGACAACTCCACTTGGATTTTAGCTTCACGGGAAACATCCTCAACCTTGAGTTAAATAACAATATAAGATCGCCCACCTTGAACTCTTTGTTCCAAATGTATTTGTCATGAAGATATTTCATCTTTTCTTTGTACAAGGACGAACTCGCATAAGCATGGTACCGAAACTCATCCAATTCATTCAAATATGCAACCCTCAAGTTAGCGGCTACATCCTAATCAAGATTCAACTTCGTTAGAGCCCACATTGCCTTGTGCTCTAGTTCTACTGGAAGATGACAAGCTTTTCCGAACACCAACCGGTATGGCGACATTCCGATCGGTGTTTTGTAAGCCGTCCGATAAGCCCATAATGCATCATCAAGCTTCTTGGACCAATCCATCCGATTAGCATTCACCATTTTGCACAAGATACTCTTTATCTACCGGTTGGAGACTTCCACTTGCCCACTAGCTTGTGGGTAATAGGGAGTCGTGACTTTGTGAGTAACAACATACTTGCTAAGTAAAGTGTCGAAAGGCTTGTTGCAAAAATGTGACCCCCTATCGCTTATAATTGAACGTGGAGTACCAAACCTTGTGAAAATATTCTTGTTCAAGAAAGCCACCACAGTTCTCGCCTCATTGTTGGGTAAAGCAATGGCCTCAACCCATTTGGACACATAATCCACTGCGACCAAAATGTAGGTATTTCCACAAGAACTCACAAAAGGGCCCATGAAGTCAATACCCCACACATCGAAAATATCAATCTCCAAAATGGTTGTGAGTGGCATTTTATTTTTCTTTGAGATTTCACCGGCCCGTTGACATTCATCACATCTTTTCACTAACTTACTAGCGTTTTTGTAAAGAGTAGGCCAATAAAAACTGCAACTAAGCACTTTGGCCGCCGTTCTTGCTCCACCATGATGACCACCATATGGAGAAGAATGACAAGCCCCAAGAATTTTACCTTGCTCTTCTTCCGGTACACATCTTCTAAATCATCCTATCTGTACAAATCCGAAAAAGGTATGGTTCATCCCAATAATAATCTTGACAATCTCGTTTGAGTTTCTTCCTTTGGCTTGAAGAGAACTCATCCGGAATGATTTCACACACAAGAAAATTTGCTCAATCCGCGAACCATGGCACCTCTTTTATTGAAATTTCTAAGAGTTGCTCACTGGGGAAGGAGTCATTGATTTCAAGGCCATCATGCGGCCTCCCCTCCTCCTCCAAACGAGACAAGTGGTCCGCCACTTGGTTTTCACTACTTTTTCTATCTTGGATGTCAATTTCAAATTCTTGTAACAAGAGTACCCATATCATAAACCAAGATTTGGAGTCCTTTTTGCTCATAAGATAACGAAGCGCCGCATGATCCGTGTGGACAATGACTTTTGCACCCATCAAGTATGGGCGGAACTTCTCAATTGCAAACACAATAGCAAGGAGATATTACTCCGTAACGGTATAGTTGACTTGGGCACTATTTATGGTCTTACTATCATAGTAGATCGGATGAAAAATCTTGTTGATATGTTGCCCCAAAATATCCCCAACCGCTACGTCATTTGCATCACACATGAGTTCAAAAGGCACACTCCAATTTGGAGCGGTGATGATGGGAGTAGTTTTCAACTTGAGCTTCAACAATTCAAAAGCTCTCATGCAATCACCATTGAAATTAAACTTAGCATCCTTCTCAAGAAGCTTGCACAACGGGTTCACCACCTTAGAGAAGTCTTTGCTAAAGCGCCGGTAAAAACCTGCATGGCTTAAGAAACTCCGCACACCCTTCACCGAAGTTGGGGTGGAAGCTTAGAAATCACCTCAAAATTTGCCTTGTCAACTTCAATTCTATTCCTTGAAATTTTGTGGCCAAAGACAATACCTTCCTCGACCATGAAATGACATTTCTCCCAATTGAACATCAAATTTGTTTCTTCACATCTAGCCAACACTTTGTCCAAATTTGCAAGACAATCATCAAAAGAATCTCCAACCACCGAGAAGTCATCCATGAAAACTTTAAGGTAGTCCTCCATTATGTCCGTGAAAATAGCCATCATACACCTTTGAAACGTTGTCGGTGCATTGCACAAACCAAATGACATCTGCTTGACAGCAAAAGTACCATAGGGACATGTAAAGGTTGTTTTCTCTTGATCTTCCGGAGCAATGAGAATTTGGTTGTAGCCCGAGTACCTATCAAAAAATCAATAGAAAGCACAACCGGCCAATCTATCGAGCATTTGATCTAAGAAAAGAAGTGGAAAGTGATCATTCCTTGTGACTTTGTTGAGCTTGCGATAGTCCATACACACCCTCCACCCGGTCACTGTTCTAGTAGGAATCAACTCATTCTTATCATTGGTGACCATCGTCATGCCCCCGTTCTTTGGGACACATTGAACTGGAGAGGTCCACGAACTATCAAAGATGGGGTAGACAACCCCGGCATCCAACCACTTGATAATCTCCTTCTTGACAACTTCTTGCATAGCTTCATTGAGTCTCCTTTGATGTTCAAGATATGGTTTGGCGCTATCTTCCAACTTGATCTTATGCATGCAAAAGGCGGGGCTTAACCCCCGAATATTTGCCAAGGTCCATCCAATAGCCTTCTTGCTCTTTTGTGGCACCACCAATGTGGAATCTACCTGCACATTAGTCAGACAAGAGGAAAGAATAACTGGTAAAGTAGAACAAGGGCCAACAAATTTATACCGAAGATGTGGAGGCAATGACTTCAACTCCAAGGTAGGAAGCTCTTCAATAGAAGGCTTTGTAGGAGGAGTTATCCTATTTTCAAGATCCAAGGACAATTTTCGGGGTGCATAGTTGTACGATCCCATTCCATGCAAAGAGCTCACACATATCACTAACATTGATTGNCCCGGTCACTGTTCTAGTAGGAATCAACTCATTCTTATCATTGGTGACCATCGTCATGCCCCCGTTCTTTGGGACACATTGAACTGGAGAGGTCCACGAGCTATCAAAGATGGGGTAGACAACCCCGGCATCCAACCACTTGATAATCTCCTTCTTGACAACTTCTTGCATAGCTTCATTGAGTCTCCTTTGATGTTCAAGATATGGTTTGGCGCTATCTTCCAACTTGATCTTATGCATGCAAAAGGCGGGGCTTAACCCCCGAATATTTGCCAAGGTCCATCCAATAGCCTTCTTGCTCTTTTGTGGCACCACCAATGTGGAATCTACCTGCACATTAGTCAGACAAGAGGAAAGAATAACTGGTAAAGTAGAACAAGGGCTATTTATACCGAAGATGTGGAGGCAATGACTTCAACTCCAAGGTAGGAAGCTCTTCAATAGAAGGCTTTGTAGGAGGAGTTATCCTATTTTCAAGATCCAAGGACAATTTTCGGGGTGCATAGTTGTACGATCCCATTCCATGCAAAGAGCTCACACATATCACTAACATTGATTGTAGCACTTGTTTCATCAACAATAACATCGGTCACCAAATCCACAAAAGAACACATCTCATTGTTATTTGGTTGCCGCATGGACTTACACACATGGAATACCACTTTTTCTTCACCAACCCGGAAAGTGAGTTCTTCAGATTCAACATTACAAAGAGCCTTACTCGTAGCAAGGAAAGGTCTCCCAAGAATAATCGGCACTTCATAATCAACCTCACAGTCTAGAATGACAAAATCCGCTGGAAGAATGAATTTATCAACGGGAACTAAAACATCTTCAATCACTCCCAAGGGACTCTTCATAGGACGATCAGCCATTTGAAATCTCATAGAGGTGGGTCTTGGTTTCCTAATTTCCAAAGTCTTGAAAACCGAGTAGGGCATCAAATTGATACTTGCCCCAAGATGACAAAGAGCTTTAGCAAACTCCGCACTTCCAATTGTACAAGGAATCGTGAAAGCACTGGGATCCTCCAACTTAGGAGCCATAGAATGCACAATTGCACTCACTTGATGAGTAACTTTGATGGTATCAAAATTCATTGACCGTTTCTTTGTCACAAGATCCTTCATAAACTTTGCATAACCGGGCATTTGTTCCAATGCTTCAACTAATGGCACATTGATTGAGAGACTCTTCATTATTTGAATTAACTTCTTGAATTGATTCTCACCATTTTGCTTGGCAAGCCTTTGAGAGTATGGATGTGGAGGCTTAGTTAATGGTGCCTTAGTCTTTTGCACTACCGACTCCGGTATGTCAATAATGTACTCCCTAGACGGGTTCACCTCCTCTTGAGTCTCTTCCACACTATCATCAATATCAATTCGAACTTCATTATTAGGTTACACCATATTGTTTTGGATCTCTTCTTCTTGCATCACTTGCTCATCATCAACAAGTTGCCTTCCACTTGAGATGAGTGCATTCCTGCCTCTTCCACTTCTTGTGATAACCGCCATGGAATGCCCCGCGCTATTACCACCCTTTGGGTTTACCACCGTGTCACTTGGTAGTGTCCCATTAGGGCGAGAATTTATAGCTTGAGAGATTGACCCTATTTGAACTTCTAGGTTGCGGATTGATGTGTGTGTGAAGCAAGTTGGGCATCCGAATCGGCATTCTTTTCTATCATTTTCTTGAACATATTTTCAATATGCCCCATCTCATTGTTTGAAGAACTCGAACCATGGGAAGGATAAGGAGGTGGGTTGATTGGTTGTTGGTACATTGGGGGCCATTGAAAACCCGATCCCCGATTGCCTTGATTGTTGTTGTTATGCCAATTCCCTTGATTGTTTTCAGGTCGCCATTATTGTTGTCTTGGGCCTTGGAAGTTGTTTCTTTGCCCTTGAAAATTATTCACATATTGCACTTCCTCCTCTTGTTCATTATAAGACTCATCTTGCTCAAATCCACCATCTTCTTGCACATAGTTCTCCACTCAATTTTGCACATGTGGACCCTTGGTCCTCCTCTTGTTCACCATCATGTTCACTCCTTCCATAGCATTGACTTTGTCACGCCCCGAACCTGGGGGCGAGACCGGCACTCGGTGCCTCACCTATCCTCATGTACCAACTTTCGATTAAGGGACTCTGAACATATAATGTCATACTTTGGCCATGGGCCACATTGCAAGACAATTGCGAATACTGACTAAATATCAATAAAAAGTTGGGCCGACAAGGCCGTCATAACTACTACAGCTGACAATCCAACAAAATGTACATAAAAGGCCTACAAGCCCAACATACTGCATTAACTGATAGGATATGTCTACAAGCCTCTACCGATGGATATACTGTGATCGGAACAAGGCTCTGACCTACTCATAAC
>AWOL01S0067530.1:20923-41820 GCA_000715115.1 Nicotiana otophora
ATACAAAGATGTACGTAAAGCTCTAGACCCGGCAACTCCGAAGGGTATGGAGTTTACCGATCAAGCTGAACTTGGGCAACACCTAATAAGGAATTCTACCCGTCTGTCTGTCTGAACCTGCCCGCATGAAACGCAGCGTCCCCGGGCAAAAGGGACGTCAGTACGAAATAATGTACCCAGTATGTAAGGCACTATACTGAAAGATGAAACTGAACTGATAATATAATAACTGAAAGCAACTGGAAGTCAATGATAATCTGAAGATATGCATACCTGCTGATACTGATTCAGCTCTCTCAATATAGTAAGTAAAATAGTTATCCGGCCTTATAAGGCTCAGTATATATATAACTGCTCTATCGTAGTAGGCTCGCTCATAGGCGCTCGGTCGTACTAGGCTCTGTATCTCGGCCAACTAGGCTCGCTCATAGGCGCTCGGCCACAGTAGGCTCGGTATATAACTTACCATCTGATTAGAGGTTGCCCAATAGGGGCCTGCCCATCGATTATAGCTCGATGGTAATTAAAATACTGTAATGCTGTATATATTGATTCTCTACTCTCATGACTGGAAAAAAGGAAATACTCAATTGGATATGAAGTCCCAATAAGGAGAATACTGTAACTTATAAGACTAGAAAAATATACGTAAATTTCGGAATATAAATTTTTCTTTATGACTCGTTATCAAACTCGTGTAATTGCGAGATCATGCCAAAATAAAGGAAGGGCTTAGCCTTAACATACTTGGAGTAGGGAAAAATCCGTATGATATTCCTGGAAAAGGTTGCACCGTACTCCCTTAGAATCGCAAAATCTCACGTTGCTAACGTTCTAATAATTCTCGTTGGAATTATTTGGTGTAGGAATTGGTTGAAGAATCAAAATCACGTTGCTAATGTTTTGTAGGAATTTTCACGAAATTGGTAACAATTTGTAACAAATTCACTTTGCTAATCTCCAAACCTCACGTCTGATATGTGTTTGAGAATGAAAAAATGTTGCTTTTTATTTAAGATCCTAGAATTTAGGTGTCTTGAAATTGATAAGTTAGGTTGCCACCTAATGTAATGACTTAAAGAGTCATACATATGATTTAAGGGGTGCCTCCACGTGAATCCCCCCTTACTTATCTAATTATCCCCCCTTTTTGTTAATTAATTCATTAATTCCCCCACTAGTCCAATAATTAACCGATTACCCACATAATTAAGAATTATCTCAAATTACATAAAATACTACTCACTTTTAATATACTTTATAAACCTTACTATCATATCCATATGGTACCTTGTATGGCACTAGTCCATAAATACCGGGTATTTTAGCTCGGATCGTATTTTATCCCAAAATATCAAACTTCGACAAAATTAATTTCCTTCGATTTTTTTACCCTCTCACATTCACCAATTTACTCATCACTTGTTTAAAATAGCATAATGCTTATAATCACGAAATAATTCCATTCCCGAACTTGCGTCGATTAACTTACGACGAAACTTTATCGTACGAAAATGCGGGATGTAACATCATTCCCCCCTTTGGAACATTCGTCCTCGAATGTTGACTGATATACTTATTATTTTCATAATTTATGTACTCTGAATACTTTAGTACTTTTCTTTCCATCTAAGCAACTGTTCTGTGAATAATTCTAAGGGTCAGGGCATTCCCCCCTTTAAGCTTCTTTCTCACACCACGACGTGTAGTCGGAATCCTTCTTATCTCGTAACTGTTGCTACCTTCTGTCATAGATCTGTTTATCCATTCATATGACTTTACTGCATCTAGGTAGGTCATACTATACCATAACTCTTACTTCGATTTATCGTTACTGAGGTCTGCTACCGATTTCCAGGTTACTTTCGTTACTTATCCCATATATATAAATCTAAGTCCTTTAATGCTTTCTCATCACTTGTTCATCTTAAGAATGACATCCTAATCTCACCTCATACTTTTGTCCATCCACTGTTGATTCACCTTAATGTTGATCTATCATCTACCACTAATAACTTGATCTCTTATGTAACACTGCCGCTAGGGATGATACTAACCGTATTTTATAGAATCCCAATATGACTCACCTTACATGGGTATTTTAATCCCGTACAATTCATGAAATCATCTTCAAGTCATTACTCCATCGAAGGCCCAAAAGTCATCATTTATCTATCACAATCACACCCTCATTCTACCCTAGATGCTATTAGTCTTAGATTCCTTTGAGTCCATTCAGGCTATGCTGAACTTTCTATAACTTAGAGAAACTATTAGCTCTCTTATTTTCATGGGCTTAATCTCGAAGACTTATCCATTCTCGTCACCTTCTTACTCCCCTTTTCTCCTCCTTACTCATGTCATAAAACTTCGTTATTTTACTATACTTTAGCTTGCGACCTATACATATCTATTTATACTATTCGCAACCTTCCTTCAACTTGCTTGCACCATAGATTTCATTGTGTTATTCTGGAATATCAAGCGAGACATAACATCATCTCTAACTCTTCTTTTCTCTCTTGACTAGATCTTTCGGTATTTAGAAGCCATAGGCTGGAAGATATGCCACTGACGATGCCGCTATCATTCCTGGATATTGAATCCCCGCACTTATAGCCTTCTATCCGAAGTAAGGACTATTCACAACCTTCTGTATTTGAGTATCTCTTAAGTTGTCCACCTTTACCTTACTTATCTTAATGTCTCACATCATATCTTCTATCTCTTTCGTGACCTCCCTTCCTTATAGGTATAATTCACATCCACAACTTGAAACTCTCTTATAATACTTGCACCTCTGGTGCATACACAATCTCATATTGGTACTCTTCTAACTGGCTTTATCGTAGAGTCGTTATGGAATATGGTGGTTTTGTTGTACTATCTCTCTTGTGCCTCTGATATTAAGGATGATCCTGCAATGTTCTCAATCACATTTTCTATAATTGTCTGGGGCCAATAATCAGACTCTTGATTTACTTGGTTGATATAACTCTTCAGTTTCCTCTTCCTTCTGATCAGCCTTTATGTAGGCTTAAGCTATCTTCTAATCTACGACTCATAGCATTTAGTTATTACTTTTAGCCTTTCATGGACGCTATGGAAAACCACGATACAATCTTCTGATGATTTAATTTTTTGTCTATGATATGGACCTAATTCCTTCTTTTAACTTATGCTGGAGTCTTCTACGGCTCATCATTAATCGAATAATTCCTTTCGTTCCATCTCAGTTTCCTTCAAACGTAAGCAATTGCTTTTCCTGGTCTTTGCCCCTTGTTGCGTGCATACTTAGCTTATCTGAGTTCTCACATATGCTGAGATTTTTGTGCAACTTATATGGTCTCGAATATTAATTTTGGTTTTACTCCCCGCTTATTGGCCATGGTATGTGCCACTTTCTTATGGAGTACATACAATGTTGTTGTGAGACTGTTGTTACATGACCATTTCCTCTTTAGGTGACTGTGATTGGTTAAAGTCTTTTTCCTTATTTCCTCTGCTAGTCTTTCATTGTAGTACTTAGGGAAGACCCTCTGATTCTTGCAAAGCTGCGAGCTTATTACAGACCTTTTGATGTCCTTCCTTGCCTATACTTATTCGTAGTTACTTATTTCCATGCCCTTGTGCTTGTAGGGTTGCCTTAGAACTAATATTTTGACTGTCTTCCCAAGGGCACTCTCTTTTATTCCCGTAACATTCATACGGTACCTTTAACTACCCAGACTCCTATCTGAATATATCTCAAGTATTACAATGACATTAATGCGAGGTTGAATTCACTATATTGGGTTTTACTATGCTTATCTTGCACGATCTGCTGATTCATCTGTAACCTCTTGTCTAGCCATAACTAGGCTCTTCCTGATCAATTACTAACTACTCGTTGGCCCATTCTCATCTCAATATTCCGCGTAATCTTTCTTGGGTTATTTTCTTTGCCTTAACTTACGTCTCGCACTGGCTCCTTATTTATTAATAACAGCTCGGGCAGGAACCCTTACTTCCTCTCCTTGACGTCGTGCTTGCATAATATTCTGGAATTGTAGCATATCTGTAGGATTTGGATAAGTGCCATCTCATTCTTTTTTCTTTTTTTTTATCACATTCTTCCTTTACCATTTCATAGTCACGAGAACCACTTAATTCCGACTTAATGCCACTTTAGGGGAGTACTAAGAGCTGAAGCCACGAGGATCTACCTATAGATGTTTTACCTCCTCATATTTGGCATTGTTTCATAACATCAATGACCCTTACTCGCCTTGTGGTGATCCTTTTGTACCAAGGATAACAAATTCCCTTACTCGTAATGGTGACTCTTAGTGCAATTGGCATATACAATCCCTTAAGCTTAAATTTGTTCATATTGCTTGCTTTTAGGGAAGCGTCTTCCTGAATGACCATTCTCTGAATTTCTCATGAATCGTCTTCTGTTGTCCATTCTATTATCGCCGCAACACAAATCTGAAATTCTCATGATGCTGACTATTATCAAGTCACTCAGTCCCTAATTCATATTTAGTCTATCTTGCTCACCAACCCATACTGATTTCTATTATTCTGGGGTCTAACTTTTCCTTCCGGTAGTTGCGTCGGAGTCACGAACTTATTTTTCGAAGTGATGATATGACTTTATGGCCTATACTCTTTTGTTGTCCCAAGACCTGTCACCTCTCATTTTTTCCCTTCACTTGATTATAAACTTTGTAATACTATTATTTTTTTGATCTACCATTGCCATCCATGTACCACATTTTACTCATACTGTTCCATTAACTCTCTTCTTATTTTTCTGCTAATATTTTTGTCTATCACTTTATTCTAAAAACTCGAACAAAACATTCTTTTGCTTTTAGCCCCTCTTGCCCCATCCATTGGCTCCTCGAATTGCCTAACATTCTCTTTCTTCCAGAGATGGGAGCCACACTAAGGTAATATTTATCCCTTCCAGGCTTCCAGTGCTTATCTTTGTAGTACTTATATCTAGCTGTACTATTTTAGGGTACACCATCGAGGTGTCTCACAAGGAGATACATTACCACGTTTGCACTATCCTTCGAAAATGTCAACTAACTTTACCAATCCATCCACTATTTTGGGTTACTCTATCCCAGCTGTATCCTGATAACTCGTCTTTCTCTTAAACTATGTCTTTTAGCTCCCATAGGACATAACTGAGATCGGTGTAGCCGATTGTACATACATCTGTCACTGTTGAAGGTAACTCAAAATGCTTATATCTCCCTCCATGAATGGTAAATAATGATAATCTTTATTAACTGGGTACCTCGTACCCTTCTTCATCTTGCTTCTTTTACTTCTTGAAACTTGTATTTATCTTTTGAATCTCTCATTGTCTTCCACCATAAAGGTGGATAAATATTCTTGCCTTAAGGTTCCTTATCAAGAGGCTTACACGTCTTAGTATACACATGATCTGTTGAATACCTCATATTTATCCATCATAAGCATGATGCAAAAATTGAGTTCCTCTGACTCAACTCTTCTATAGCTATATCTCTTATCAACCGTCTTTCTGGATATGGGCATCGTTGTATTACGAATAAGATAGAGTTTAGGAAATTGAGTTCTTACAACTGAGCTCTACCACACGATCTAGAGTAAGAAGAAAGAGTGACAGTCCTAAATGTCATGTAGCCTCCTGCTTATAAGTGTGGTGCACGACACACCCATAAACAAGACTCTACTAGACACGGCTTGTAGACTCCCTANAAGGGTATGGAGCTTACCGATCAAACTGAACTTGGGCAACACCTAATAAGGAGGTCTACCCGTCTGTCTGTCTGAACCTGCACGCATGAAACGCAGCGTCCCCGGGCAAAAGAGACGTCAGTACGAAATAATGTATCGAGTATATAAGGCACTATACCGAAAGTTGAAACTGAACTGATAATATAATAACTGAAAGCAACTGGAAGTCAATGATAATCTGAAGATATGCTTACCTGCTGATACTGACTCAANCGTCTTAGTATACACATGATCTGTTGAATACCTCATATTTATCCATCATAAGCATGATGCAAAAATTGAGTTCCTCTGACTCAACTCTTCTATAGCTATATCTCTTATCAACCGTCTTTCTGGATATGGGCATCGTTGTATTACGAATAAGATAGAGTTTAGGAAATTGAGTTCTTACAACTGAGCTCTACCACACGATCTAGAGTAAGAAGAAAGAGTGACAGTCCTAAATGTCATGTAGCCTCCTGCTTATAAGTGTGGTGCACGACACACCCATAAACAAGACTCTACTAGACACGGCTTGTAGACTCCCTAAGACAGAACTGCTCTGATACCACTTTTGTCACGCCCCGAATCTGGGGGCGAGACCGACACTCGGTGCCTCACCTATCCTCGCGTACCAACTTGCGACTAATGGACTCAAAACATATAATGTCATACTTTGGCCATGGGCCACATTGCAAGACAATTGCGAATAATGACTAAATATCAATCAAAAGCTGAGCTGACAAGGCCGTCATAACTGCTACAGCTGATAATCTAACAAAATGTACATAAAAGGCCTACAAGCCCAACATACTGCATTAACTGATAGGATATGTCTACAAACCTCCACTGATGGATATACTGTGATCGGAACAAGGCTCCGACCTACTCATAATATATATATATATATANTGAAGATATGCTTACCTGCTGATACTGACTCAACTCTCTCAATATAGTAAGTAAAATAGTTATCCGGCCTTATAAGGCTCGGTATATATATAACTGCTCTGTCGTAGTAGGCTCGCTCATAGGCGCTCAGCCATACTAGGCTCTGTATCTCGGCCAACTGGGCTCGCTCATAGGCGCTCGGCCACGGTAGGCTCGGTATATAACTTACCATCTGATCAGAGGTTGCCCGATAGGGGCCTGCCCATCGATTATAGCTCGATGGTAATGAAAATACTGTAATGCTGTATATATAGATTATCTGCTCTCATGACTGGAAAAAAGAAAATACTCAATTAGATATGAAGTCCCGATAAGGAGAATATTGTAACTTACAAGACTAGGAAAATATACGTAAATTCCGGGATATGAATTTTTCTTTATGCCTCGTTATCAAACTCGTGTAATTATGAGATCATGCCAAAATAAAGGAAGGGCTTAGCCTTAACATACCTGGAGTAGGAAAAAATCCATATGATATTCCTGGAAAAGGTTGCACCGTACTCCCTTAGAATCGCAAAATTTCACGTTGCTAATGTGCTAATAATTCTCGTTGGAATTATTTGGTGTAGGAATTGGTTGAAGAATCAAAATCACGTTGCTAATGTTTTGTAGGAATTTCCACGAAATTGGTAACAATTTATAACAAAGTCACTTTGCTAATCTCCAAACCTCACGTCTGATGTGTGTTTGAGAATGAAAAATGTTGCTTTATATTTAAGATCCTAGAATTTAGGTGTCTTGAAATTGATAAGNGATGTGTGTTTGAGAATGAAAAAATATTGCTTTTTATTTAAGATCATAGAATTTAGGTGTCTTGAAATTGATAAGTTAGGTTGCCACCTAATGTAATGACTTAAAGAGTCATACATATGATTTAAGGGGTGCTACCACGTGAATCCCCTCTTACTTATCCAATTATCCATCCTTTTTTCTTAATTAATTCATTAATTCCCCCCACTAGTCCAATAATTAATCAATTACCCACATAATTAATAATTATATCAAATTACATAAAATACTACTCACTTTTAATATACTTTATAAACCTTACTATCATAGCCATATAGTACCTTGTATGGCACTAGTCCATAAATACCAGGTATTTTAGCTCGGATCGTATTTTATCCCAAAATGTCAAACTTCAACGAAATTAATTTCCTTCGATTTGCTTACCCTCTCACCTTTACCAATTTACTCATCACTTGTTTAAAAGAGCATAATGCTTATAATTACGAAATAATTTCATTCCCGAACTTGCATCGATTAACTTACGACGAAACTTTATCGTACGAAAATGCGGGATGTAACAGACTTGCTTTGGAGTTTGCACTTGATTTAGTTGGGCCTTTGCTAGTTGCATCATGGTAGTTGTCAATTTGGCAGTGTCTTGCCCATGGTCTTTCAATTCTTTGTGAATGTGGATCATATTCGGGTCACCTTGTGGAACATTGGCCCGAGATTGCCAAGACGACGACGTTTCCTCTATCTCATCCAAAATCTCTTATGCCTCTGTATAAGGCATAGTCATAAAGTTTCCATCGGCTAGTTCATTCACTACACATTGGTTGGTTATGTTAATCCCACGAAAGAACGTTTGTTGAATCATGTTTTTCGTCATATCGTTGTTGGGACATTCCTTGACCATAGTTCTATAGTGCTCCCATATCTCGTGTAGTGGTTCATTCGGCTCTTGCTTGAATGCCAAGATCTCATCTCGAAGCGTAGCCATGTGTCGCAAGTGTGAATTGAATGGTTCGACAATCATTTCAACCAATCTAAATCTTTCCCCCGTAGAGAAGAGGGAAAAAGCCTTACCCTCAATGCATCCTCGGAGACATTTGTTTGCTTGCTCCCCTAATAAGTTTCCACAAACCCCTTCAAATGTTTATAAGCATTTTGTGTTGGAGCACCGATGAAGAAACCTCGTTGCTCAAACAAAGTAAGCATCACATTGGTGATTTTGAAGTTGCCCGCCCTAATACGGGGAAGGACTATTGCACTAGCACAACCTTTGTTGGGCAATATCCGGTGTGGAGTCACTCGTGGTGGAGGTGGGGGTGGAACGGGCACATTGTCATGAGGTACCCGGCCTCTCTGATTGGCTTGTGGTTCATGAGGTGCCTCCTCTACTTGCTCTTCATCATTCTAATCCCCTAAAGGCAAATTTTCGAGCTCATTGTTTGCCATGGTTGTACCTAAGATTTATCACACAAGTTAGTAACACAGAAGGAAAAGAAGATATTAGAAAAACAAATCCAAATATATAGCTAACACCATTTTAACTCCCAGGCAACGGTGCCAAAAATGGATCCACGTCCAATCTACACTCAATAGTGAGTGGAAATAGTCGTTGGAAGAATAGTACCCAATAAGAGTCGGGGTCGATTTCAATGGGGAGTTACTAGGGGTGTTAGGAGTATACACTTGACGAAAGCGAATGGAATAACTAAATTTCACTTCCACAAAAGGTTTTGATTTCTAATTCTAATTTTACTCTAGCAATTATAAGCTAAGAAAAGAAACTAGAAGCGAATGATTGTTTTTTTCTGTGTGGTGTTTTTCCAAATAATTAAAAAGCATAGGGATGTGACCATAACTTAGGTGTTCGCCAAATGGGTTAAATATATTAATACTTGTTTTGTTGATTGGGGTGTATTATAGCTCTTAACTCTACGTTACCCACTCCATACCTCTCGATCAAAGAGTGATTTTGCTCAATTCGACTTTCTCAAGTCCGAATGGGTATCAAACAAAATAGTTTATATGAGCTCAAGTCAGATTCTCATAATATCTAGTTTGAACCCTTTAATTAGGCTAATCAAACCCTCAATTAGCCCAATTTCTTGTTACCTAAGTCATCCTAGACTAGGTCCCTCTTTTTCAAGTAGAGACTAAGTCAAAAAGGCATGAATCAATATTTGCAATCATTAATTCTAAAATTGAAGCATAAACTAAGATAAATAATCAACAGCAGATCAAAACAAGTATTAAATTAAGTACCCATAAGGTTTACACACTAGGGTTGGGTCACGACCCTAGTAAGAGTCTAGTTACTCATAGTGAGAATTGAAAACAATAAAGAAAAAATGCTAATTGAACTCACAATCTAAGATTAGAATGGTAGAATATGATTTTTAAGACCTAAAACAATCACAAAATTCCTAAAATGGCAAAATGTAATGGTTACAGCAGCTCACACTTTGAAACGTGACCTAAAAATGTGAAACTTGTCTATTTATAGCGGCCCAAAATTCGCTGACAAAAATGCCACTTGAGAGGTTCTGCGGCCGTACAATTCCATGTGCGGTCCGCAGATTTCTTCAGTTGGCAAGATCTTAGATTCTGCAGTCGCACAATTCTAGATTGCGGCTGCGAAGCATCATCTATAGCCTCACAATTCTTGTGCGTTCCACACTTCAACAAGGCTTTAGCTCTCAACTCTACGTTACCCACTCAATACCTCTCGGTCAAAGAGTGATTTTGCTCAATTCGACTTTCTCAAGTCCGAATGGGTATCAAACAAAATAGTTTATATGAGCTCAAGTCGGATTCTCACAATATCTAGTTTGAACCCTTTAATTAGGCTAATCAAACCCTCAATTAGCCCAATTTCTTGTTACCGAAGTCATCCTAGATTAGGTCCCTCTTTTTCAAATAGAGACTAAGGCAAAAAGGCATGAATCAATGTTTGCAATCATTAATTCTAAAATTAAAGCATAAACTAAGCTAAATAATCAACACCAGATCAAAACAAGTATTAAATTAAGTACCCATAAGGTTTACACACTAGGGTTGGGTCGCAACCCTAGTAAGAATCTAGTTACTCATAGTGAGAATTGAAAACAATAAAGAAAAAATGCTAATTGAACTCATAATCTAAGATTAGAATGGTAGAATATGATTTTTAAGACCTAAAACAATCACAAAATTCCTAAAATGGCAAAATGTAATGGTTACAGCAGCTCAAACTTTGAAACGTGACCTAAAAATACGAAACTCGTCTATTTATAGCGGCCCAAAATTCGCTGACAAAAATGCCCCTCGAGAGGTTCTGCGGCCGCACAATTCCATGTGCGGTCCGCAGATTTCTTCAGTTGGCAAGATCTTAGATTCTGCAGTCTCACAATTCTGGATTGCGGCTGCGAAGCATCATCTATAGCCTCACAATTCTTGTGCGGTCCACACTTCAGCAAGGCTTTAGGTCTTGGTCTATTGCACACTCTCTGAACTTTGAATCATTTGTCAGTATAGACCTTGTTCTATGGTCGCACAATTCATATGCGGTCTGCATATTGGCAAAATTCCTGCTGGGCTCTTTCACTTGATCTGCGGCCGCAGATGGAATTCTGCGGTCCACACTTTTTTCTGCGGCCGCACAATTCCTTCTGCGGACCGCACTTCTTAAGTTTTGCGCCCTTTCTTGTCTTGTGATTCGAAACACTCCTTTTTGAGTCGGATTTAATAATGGGAGATCAAACTTCCAACATTCCTGCAATCTGCACACTTTCATTAGTTTCGGGAACATAAATCAATACTTTCTGACTAAAACAAAAGCAAAAATGTGTTAATAGGTAGTCAAAATCCCCACTGATCCTGAGAGAGATGGCATTGCTGGGGACACTGAGATGTCCAAGGATCCATATGGAGTTTTCTTCACCCCCTCCTTCGTTACTCTTATTTTGCTAAGCAATGAGGACAATGCTTGGTACACTCTGATACATTTTGTCTGTAATAATTTAATGATACTCTTTCTTTTCTTATTTGTATTTCTAGCTTCTCTCTCTCTCTCTCTCTTCTCTAATGTATATTTATCTCTCTTTAGTAGTCTTTGCTTATTATCTTCTTTATTTTTTCCATATTAGTTCTTCTTTTGTTAAGTAGCTTCTTTTTATGCTTTAGCAGATAATAAGCTTTCGGTTTTCTTAACATCATAGTTCTTTCCGAAGGTATTTATTGTGTGAACTGGATGACTCGTCCCAACGATGGATAGCATGACAACCTTCTTAAGGGAATGAGTCTGTTTTCGTATTTAGGTAATAATAGTTATAGTAATGAATAAAAAGACCTAATCAAGTCATTCTCGAAGAGTTAATCGTACTTCAATTGGTACCAACACACTTAACTACGTGCTTATGGTTAGAGACAAGGTTTATGAAAGAAATAGCTCTAGTTAATGACTTTGTGAATCTTTAGTTGATTTTGGTAATCATCGAGTGGTTTAATTGGACCATAGTGATCTTTAAACTTGAATGTGGTCGTTATAGGCTCTCGACTGTATCCTCTTTTATAATCTAGTTGTGTAAGGGATGAGATGAATCGTTGTTACTCCAAGTATCCGTGCGAAGGGTCTAGAACTTGTCCCGAGTGTGTTTCAAGGCAAAATCCTAAGCTTTGCTTGGTTTGAGAGGTGATTGTAGGCTTTTCTTGGCCCGTTTAAGCTTTTTATTGCCAACCAATGTAGTTATCCCTAGCCAACCCCTTTGAGCCTCTAGCCTCTCATTTGATAACCATGTTATAAGCCTTTACCCGTTTTGTCGTGACCCTCTCTTGGCACCCGAAATTTTCTTAACACTCTTGTGAAGCAAGTGGCTTAAAACATAAGTTTGGGGGAGAGTCGAGGAATTTGAAAAAGGTATCAAGGCACAAAAAGAGAAAAGAAATGATCTCTATGAAAAGAGAAGGCGAGAAAAGAAAAGAACAAAAAGAAAAAGAAAAATGCCAAACGTGAATAAGTGGAAGGGTTGATGGATTCAAAAAGAGGTAATGATCCCTATCATGAGCAATCAAAAAGGGAGAAAAATAATGAAATGTACAAGAAAGAGTAATGTTAAGTCTTTCTAGTCCCCCAATGGAAAGAAAATGCCTCTAAGAATTGGTAATTGTGAGCCGAGAAATGAAAATGTGGAGTGCTTAAAAAAATGTGTAACCACTTACCCATATGGTATCCTACCCTAATCCAAAAACCTTCATTACAACCTAAAAGAAGTCCTACTTGATTTCAAATCGAGTGAGCTTATATTAGTGGTAATCTACATGAGGGGCAAGCCTATGGTACTTGAAATCATACTTGTGACATTCTCTTGTGAGAGACGAGGGAACCTTTCATGAATCTTAAGATTGAATGCTAATTTCTTAAGTGAGCTTCGCAAATGGAAAGAAGAGGAGGAAGAGTTTGAAGTCCACCATGACCTACATGATAGAACAAGAGTTCTTGATGAGTAAAGTCAATTCTTGAAGCTCAAATGTCACATTAGAACTATATGTGCATGAATATTTGACTTGTTACCTTGTTGATAATGCATGAGTAGTGTGGGTAATTGTTGGTCCCAATTGATATATGACTGCTCACCTTTGACTCGCTAAAATGACCCTTAACTCTAGAAGGTAGAAACTAATTTATTTTCTTGAGGACAAGCAAAGACTTAAGTTTGGGGGACTTGATAAGTGGGGATTCTGACTACTTATTAGCACCTTTTTGCTTTTGTTTTAGTCCTAAAGTATTAATTTATGTTCCCGAAACTAATGCAAGTATGCAATTGCAGGAATGTTGGAAGTTTGGTATCACATGATGAAATTCAACTCAAAAAAGAGTGTTCCGAATCACAAGGCAAGAAAGGGCGCAGAATTTAAGAAGTGCGCTCCGCAGAAGGAATTGTGCGGCCGCAGAAGAAAGTACGGATCGCAGAATTCCATCTGCGGCAGCAGATCAAGTGAAAGAGCCCGGCAGGAATTTGGCCAATGTGAGGACGACACATGAATTGTGTGGCTGCATAACAAGGTCTGCACTGACAAATGATTCAAAGTTCAGAGAGTGTGAAAAAAGACCAAGACCTGAAGCCTTGCTGAAGTGCGGACCGCACAAGAATTGTGCGACCGTAGAAGATGCTTTGCATCCGCAATCCAGAATTGTGCGGCTGCAGAATCTAAGATCTTGCCAACTGAAGAAATCTGCGGACTGCACATGGAATTGTGCGGCCGCAGAACCTCCCGAGGGGCATTTTTGTCAGTTAATTTTGGGTCACTATAAATAGACGAGCTTCACATTTTTAGGTCAAGTTTCGAAGTTTGAGCTGCTGTAACCGTTACATTTTGCCATTTTAGGAATTTTGTGATTGTTTTAGGTCTTAAACATCATATTTACCATTCTAATCTTAGATTATGAGTTCAATTAGCATTTCTTCTTTATTTTCTTCAATTCTCACTGTGAGTAGCTAGATTCTTACTAGGGTTGTGACCCAACCCTAGTATGTAAATCTTATGGGTACCTAATTTAATACTTTTTTTATGATTGGGTGTTGATTATTTAGCTTAATTTATGCTTCAATTTTAGAATTAATGGGATCGAACATTGATTCATGCCTTTTTTACTTAGTCTCCACTTGAGAAAGAGGGACCTTGTCTAGGATAACTTAACTAACAAGGAATTGGGCTAATTGAGGGTTTGATTAGCTTAATTAAACGGTTCAAACTAGAGATAGTGAGAACCCAACTTGAGCTCATATCAAATATTTTGTTTGATACCCATTCGGACTTGAGAAAGTCGAATTAGAAAAAATCACTCGTTGACCGAGAGGTATTGAGTGGGTAACATAGAGTTGAGAGCTATAATACACCCCAATCAACAAAATAAGTATTAACGTATTTAACCCATTAGGCAAACACCTAGGTTATGGTCACATCCCTAGGCTTTTAAATTATTGAAAAAAATATCAAAAAAAAAACAATCATTCGCTTTTAGTTTCTTTTCTTAGCTTATAATTGCTAGAGTTAAATTAGAATTAGAAATCAAAACCTTTTGTGGAAGTGCAATTTAGTTATCACATTCGCTTTCATCAAGCGTATACTCCTAACACCCATTGTAACTCACTAAGGAAATCGGCCCACACTCTTGTGAGGTACTATTTTTCCAACGAACGTTTTCACTCACTATTGAGTGCGGATTTGACGTGGATCACCCCGATCGCCTAAATTTTTGTCGGCCCATCAAAAACAACCTAAGGAATAATTTCTCACCGCCCAATGGTGCTTTTACGAAAGTATGGTCACCGGTGGCTAATACCTTCTCGAGACTATCGAACCTGAAATCCACTTTCCATCGCTATTTTTAGGTTGGCATAATATAGAAAGAGAGTGCTAAGAAACAACACATACCTAGCACTTTTGTCATCGCCTTGCCATGATCATTCCTCATTTTTTGGCATTTTAAGGCCGTAAAAGTAAAATTTTGCTTGATTCCTAGATTTTCGTGTGTTATAACCCATGCCATCTGTATGGGCCCGGGCAACTAGACCCGGATCGCCTAAAATTTTGTCAGCTTGTCAAAAAGACCTAAGGAACGATAATCATCACCTCGTTGTGATCGTTCCTCATTTTTGGCGTTTTAGGACCATAAAATTGGAATTCCACCAGATTCTCATATTTTCATGCGCTATAGCCCATGCCATTTGCATGGGCCCGGGGGACTGGATACGTATCGCCTAAAATTCTACCGGCCAATCAAAAATGATCTAAGGAACAATAGTCATAGATTCGGCATGATCGTTCTTCGTTCTTTTAGCATTTTAGGGCCAAAGGCTAGAATTCGGGTCAATTTTCAAATTTTCGTGTGCTAGTCAATGCCATCTGCATGACTCCGGGTTACAGAATCTGAATCTCCTGAAATGTTACTAAAAATTACCTTATGAACAATAGTCATGGATTCGGCATGACCATTCCTCATTTTTGACATTTTAGGGCTAAAAAATGAAATTCGGCCCGATTCCAAATTTTCGTGTGCATATAGTCCATGCTATCGGTATGAATCCAGACTACCGGATCCGGATCGCGTAAAATTTTATGGGGCCATAAAAAATGACCTAATGAACAATAGTCATAGTTTCGGCATGACCGTTCCTCGTTTTGGCATTTTAGGGCCAAAAAAACTTGAATTTGGGCCGATTTTCAAATTTTTGTGTGTTAATAGCCCACGCCATTTATATGAATCCGGGCTACCGGATCCGAATCGCCTAAAACTTTTTGAGGCCATCACAAATGACCTAATGAACAATAATTATGGCTTTGGCACGATTTCTCGGTTTTTGGCATTTTATGGCGAAAAAACAAGAATCCGGGCTGATTTTCCAAATTTTCGTGTGCTATAGTCCACACCATCTGCATGAATCAGGGCTACCGGATCCGAATCGCCTAAAATTTTGCGAGGCCATTAAAAATGACCTAATGAACAATAGTCATCGCTCTCTTAAAATATTTCAAGTCAGTGGTATCAAAGGATTGTCAGTATCTACATACAGCCTTAATCAAACCCTTTCATCTCTTCATTAGAGTTCAACTTGAGGAGGATCTTACATATAACCTTTGTAATAAACTGAATGCCCTTCTTCCCATGCATAATGAAACAATTACTGCCTTATGGCTTAATACATTTGTAATAGTCAAAAGGATTGACTTACATGAAACTCAAATAGGGTGAATCTACTATGTGTAGCAATCAACATTTCATATCTAATCCTAAAAGAGGAAACTATGTCCATTTTGGCAACTAATTGCAACTAGAGCTACACCACTTCTCTACTGCACTAATATGGGACTGCTGCTACCGAAAGAGCTTCCAATATGATGCTGCGAATCACGAACTAAAATGAGCTTGATCATTTGGTTTTGGGAAGACATGCAAACATCAATACATTCTTCTAGATCTGCATCGCATGTTAATAAAACCCACTCAGAGTCATCATCCATGTATTTGAGTTGAAGTCCACTGGGATCATCTATGCCAAAGCGCCTAGTAATTTCTCTCAACAGTTCACTGTATCTCCAACTGTTTTGCATCCGGAACCTAATCTTTTCTTCTCCATGTGTTACTTTTACTCGTGGAGCTTCTTCTTGAGATCTCAAAGGACCCTTCTTCACTAGAAGGCTTTCTGATTTAGGATTCTCAGCAACACATGCATGGCTTTGCGATCTTGGTAAAATCTTCAGTGCTTCACTTAATAAATGAAGCTCCGGTTCACTTTTAACCCTTTTCACTGTGTTATCAACAGACTCTTCCTGGACAATTGGATCGTCATTACCAGCAATACTCAAAGGGGAAGATTGTGGCTTTGTCCCAGATGAACAACATTGACTTGAACTGGAACTTCGACTGCAAGAAGATGAGGGTGACTTAGATGCAGCAGCATGGAGGCTCATAACACATCCTTCTTGTTGCGCGTTCAAGGCCTTTTGATGTTCATTTGACTTTGAGTCTGCAAAAGGGCTCAATCTTGATACATTTGGAGATGCTAACTCTGGGAAGTTTGAATAGAAGGATTCAATTTGTAAAGAGCCAGAGGCACCCTGAACTGAATCAATAACACGTTGGATCTTTTGTAAGGAGTGACCAACCTTCTTGATCTTTCGAGAAGGCCAGCGTTTAATTCCATGCTGCCTGCATATCCTCTTCAGAGTGGTAGGACAAACTGTAATTCAAGAATTAGAAAGAAGGGGACAGAAGAAGCAGCAAAAGACAGGTTAAAATTTTTGTATGTTAAAGGTCCAACAGGATAAAGCAACCTATAGGATCAGTATAAAAATTATAAACCAAAATGAGAAAGCAGAGGTAAAAAAGGGCATGCATTTGGATCTTATCCATGAAAGTTACTTGACAACTGATGCTTACCCCCAATGCTCTTCGCAGCATCTTTTAAGCTACCGGCAAAATATTGCTGAAGAATTTCCAAGGTAATAGTCTTCTCAGCCTTTGTGCGTCTCCTGTCTCCCTTTTTACCATTACGAGAGACACCCTCCCCAGAAGCAGAACGGTTTTCATTTAAGGCAAAATTCATCCCATAACCAGAATCATTATGGTGCCTAAACTCCACAGGTTCTTTCCTTAGCGTTTCATCTGGTTTTTCATCCTGGAATGCAGAAACAACAGTAGAACTCTCCTGGAACTCTGCGTCACAAGAGGTCCACGATGTCCTTTCTTGAGAAGTTTCAGTGTGTTCTTTATTGGATCTAATAAATGAGGGGTTTGCCGCTTCGCCTATAGAAACAGCTTCTTCCTGCAACTCTTTGTCTGTCACAACCCTCAAAGTCCGGCAAACATTTTGTATGATAATGGACAATGAAGTAAGCATTCTTCTATGTTCTTCAGGATTTCTGCAGTCTGAGGGTAGAAAGAACTCCAAAACAAAGTCACATGAACCAGTTGAGATACTCCGCAGACGTATAGCTACTGCAGCTTGCAGTCCAAACATTTGTGCATGATGAGAAAGTGGATACTCCGTCTTGCTATAAGAGGTCAGATCAGCTGAAAAGCATGGTTGATTAGTCATGAATGCTCTCCCAACAACACCCTGCCCTTTGAGCAAATGGTGCTCAGAGCAAGCTTCATGAAAACCCCGAACGTGGGGGTCAGCTACATAGCAAGCAGAATCCTCTGTGGAAACACAATGAATAAGGTTTTCCTCAGAATGGCGGCAACCTCCTTTGCCTTGTTGAACGCACGGAACCCATGTCTGAGCTAATGGCAATCCATGTGACTCGCATGCAGATTTCAGAACCTCTAGAATCTCAGATAATGCTGGTTGGTAGCTCAAATCACATTCCTGATAAAATTATTCAATATATCATGCTGAAAAATTTTATAGTCTTCAACAAATGCTTTCTTTTGCAAGTTCAGTCCAATTACCTTGGCATTCTGAGTGGTTGAAACTTCGGAAGTCCGGAGATTAACAGCCTATTAAGAAATAATAAGTTTGAGAGAATTTCAGGAAACTGGAACCTCACTATATTACCAAAGTGTGGACAAACAAGCAATTCCACGTGAATAACAAAAGCAAGACTTATGCACACTAAAAACAAACACCGAAAATCTTGACAAAACAGAATGCCGTTTATGAGACTATAACAATCTGATCCCTAACTAAGAACAATAATGAGGATTAAATAAAGGAGAGGAACATCAAATGATTAGATAAATTAGCAAAGTGAAGAAATTAGCAACAAGTACTAATGGAACTCAACGTGTTACAGATCCTTCTGATTTGCTAACTTTACTAGTTTTTTTTTTTTTTGACTAAGTAATGTAGTTTTTGTAAACTTAATTATTATCGTCTCAATCTCTGTAACTTCATCGAATATTAATTCATTTGGAATTGGCATTTCATCTTGATCTTTGTGAACTATCTTTTTGTATAAGTAAAGCACAAAATTATTCTTTCTGATAACCAAGAAATCACAAGAAATGATTACAGTTTTAAAAGTTCCACTCCTTAGCTAAGTGAGATAAAGACTTCAAAGCCCATGAGCACTGTCCTAAAACAACCAAGAAATTGTCAGTGATACTACTTCTTTAAAGCCACAACAAATTAACTAACATGCGAAACAGCAATAGATTTCTTTATACTGAGCTTTATATTATCGAAGCCTGGTAGGAATATAAAACTTAAGTTATCTAACAAAAACAAATTAGAGGGAATGACAAACCTCAAGAGCTTCGCACACACTTTCAAGCTCCGGGCGATACTTGATCTTCTGTGTGGTCATGACAACTTCAATAACACCCAAGCAGTTACGACTACCTTGCTCAAATACAGGAACAGCAAGGGTGCCCCGTACATCATACTGCTGAGCATGTTCAACACGCGGATACTCTTCGCTCCGGAAGAATCTAACATCAGGCGACCACTCAGGAACTTTATCTGCAAACACTCGGCCTGGCAATCCAACAATCTCCTTAGAATCTTCATTTGCAGGAAATTGATAGTTTACAGAGACTTGACGGTAGTTGGCAAGCCTCGGGCAATTAAGATCAAGTAAGAAAGGTTGATCAGTTGTGCTGAGCACACGCCTTCCATCCCTATTTATCGGCACCCATAGTTGAAGAAGTATATCCTTATCCGTAGAGCAATCTCTTATGTGTCCAAGTGCCCAAATCAATCTATCCATTACAGAAGATGAAGCTTTTGGTCCAATCCACCACCTTCTATTCAACTCTGGAGCTTCAACTAAATGATTTTCCGATTGACCTGAAGTACACATGGCATTGTTTACATTCTCACCAAAAGGCTGAATTTGCTTTTCTTGTTGATTATCTTTTGATGGGATCCCACTAAAATCTACACTGTTGGTATCTATAGTATTAGGCCACATAAATGAAGAATCAAATGGAGCATTGAAAGTGGCTGGACTATTTTGCATGAATTCATTACCATCAGTAGTTTCCAACCAACATCCCTCTAACAATAATCCATCCATATAATCCAAATCCATGAGATAATCAGATTGGTTTGTCAACAAAGGATTCGAAGAAATAACGCTTTCATCCATTTGCACTCAATCTGTCTTCAAATTCCTAAGATTAGAACTGTACTTGATCCAAATTTATGGTAATCACTAAGAATCCTTCTAGACACAATATAACCTAAGAAAGCTCCAGCCTTGGAAAACCAAATCTGCCAAAATTATGTTCTAACTTAGAATCAGCAGTAAAGCAAAAAGGATAGAGGAACCAAAGAATCTCAAAAAAACAATAAAAAGAGGAACTTCTCAAATATTATTTAGTTCCAGAATCAAATATATGTAGATATCAACATATTCCACCAAGTTGGATTTTGCAATCTTGGTATACATATCTGATTCCAAAGTCAAAAAGTAGAAGAAATAACCAGCTACCACCAAAATATAGATCTATACAACAGTACCTATAACAAAAGAAAGTTGCAAGAATTCAAGATAGAGTAGTTATAAAAATGAGAAGGAAGGGTATGAGACATAAAACCAACGGTAAAAGCAACAATTTTGAACGGAGAAAAAGGTAAGAAAATTGACAAGAACAGAAAAACATTGTAGACATAGTTGAGATAAGATGAATGATCCAAGTTGAGAACATAGAGGCAAAAGAGGAAATGAGAGGAAGAGGAACTCACTATGAAAAAAGATTCTTGGATATTCCAAAGGTCAAAACTTTGCTCTATTCATTCTTTTTGTGCAGTAAAAATGTAAACTTTGGCTGGAAATGTTCTTGTGTGGCTGTCTAAGAAGAAGCAACATCAGCAACAAAACATGTGTAGGGACTAAATGTCCTCTTATATCTTCCCCTCCAATTCCCCTCCACATCCCACCAATCACAAATCCACCTATTCTCTCTCTCTCTCTCTCTCTCTTAGTTACTATTACCTGTCATTAGCTCTGATGATTCTCTTCAA
>AWOL01S0067563.1:17662-28118 GCA_000715115.1 Nicotiana otophora
TGTGTGTGTGTGTGTGTGTGTGTGTGTGTAGGGATCCTGGATCAAATAAGACTGATGCATCTCTATGACAGACCAGAACAATACCTATGATGACTGAGTCGGATGCGACTGCCTCTGTCCTAGAAGGAAGAGCATAATATTTAGCCTGGCCTCCCCCTTTAGGGAGACCTCTACCTGCTCGACCTCCACTTCGAGCTGGCTGTGCAGGTGGAGTGGCAACTGGTGCGATAACCATGGCCTGAGGACCTGGTGGAGCATGTAGAGCTTGAGTAGTCTATGGAGGTGCACCCCTCCTGAGTCTGGGGCAATCCCTCACCATATGACAAGTGTCAACACACTCAAACAAGCTCTCGGAGGACGTGGCTGCTGTGGCTGGCTCGGGCCTGATCGGTTTGGCTGACCGCTGAAAGCACCCCATGTAGGAGGTTCACAAGACGATGGCAGTGCATAATAGAGAGCCTGAGGCCTAGGAGTGGCCGGAATACCGCTGGAAGTTGGAAGTGTTGAATGAATATGGTGACTCACATATGTGCTACCACTATATGGCGACTCACATAGCCCCCATCATGACGAACTGCAATTGGGACACGGGTACCACTATATGTGCTAGAATCTTGAGACCTTTTCGCCTCCCTCTACTCTCTCCCGGATCAACATACCCTCCAATCTCCTTGCGATCCCCACTACCTGCTGGTATGTGATGTCTATCTCCAACTCTCGGTCCATGCTAAATCTGATACCAGGGTTGAGCCCCTCGATAAAATGACGGACTCGCTCTCTAACGGTAGCAACCAAGGCTGGTTCATGCCTAGCCAAATCACTTAACCGGACTGCACACTATGACACGGTCATAGAACCTTGGCGCAACTGCTCAAACTCTGCGTGCCACATCTCTGAGACTCTGGGGAACAAACTCCCTCAAGAACATATCTGAAAACTGAGTCCAAGTGAGTGAAGCTTCCTCGGCCGAACTACCAACTCATATGCTCGCCACCACTGATAAGTCGCTCACTTAAGCTAGAACACAGTGAAAACAATCCCATTAGACTCCATAATACCCATAGTATGGAGGATACAATGGCACTCCTCAAAAGAACTCTAGGCATCCTCTGACGCCAACCCGCTGAAAGTATGGGGTGGTACTTCTTGTACCTCTCGAGCCTGAGCTACTCCCCCCTCAGAAACTGTTGTCCTAACCTCGGACTGAACTGAGGCGACCGACTGCATTGGTATGACCTCTGGAACCTGGTCAACCGGGGCCCGCTGCTCTGGGGTACGGGCGGCAGGAGTCTGTGCTCCTCCCCCGGCCTGAGATATGGCAGGAGCAAGTGGGTTCAACCTTCCCTGAGCTAAAGTGCCGAACATGCTCAAAACCTGGGCGAGAGTCTCCTGGAGTGGTGGTGCAGTAACAGGCGTCTCATGCGCATGCTCTCCAACTGGAGCTACTGGTGGCTCCTCTGTAGAAGCTCGTGCATGTGCTCTTGCTGCACCATGTGGACGTCCTCGGCCTCTACCCCAGCCCCGGCCTCTCGCAGATCTAGCAGGGGTGCGGGTGTCTGGTCATCTGATCGGACTATACGTGTCCTCACCATCTGTGAGAGAATAAAAAGATATATATTTAGAATTCTGAAGTCAACAATTTCGCACGATAAAGAATCAAAGAAGTGAAGATTTTCCTAACAGTTCCATAGTCCCCCGAAGATAAGTACAAACGTCTTTGTACCGATTCGCGAGACTCTATTAAACCTGCTTGTGACTCATAACACCTATGAATCTAGAGCTCTGATACCAACTTGTCACGATCCCAAATTTCCTCCATAGGATATCGTGACTCTAGTATCTCAGACTAGGTAAGCTTAACAAAATGCAAAAATATTAAATAAGAGATTAAAGCTTGAACATCCCAACAATTTCATAAATAGAATCTACCAAAACTCAATATGTCCAATAACAAAACCTGGTGAGATATAAGTCACAAGCTCTAGATACAGTACCGAACAATCTTATACATCATTGCCTATAAAAATGTAAAGAAATAAGGAAGGACATGGTAGAAGGGGACTTAGAGGCCTGCGGACACTGGCAGGTGTACCTTGAAGTCTCCAATAGCAAGAAACTCAGCGCGGTAATACCGGGGTTGATAAGATGTACCTGGATCTGCACAAAAATATCTGTAAAAGTGTAGTATGAGTATACCACAATGGTACCCAATAAGTGCCAAGCCTAACCTCGGTAGAGTAGTAATGAGGTCAGGTCAAGGACCTATTGGAGATAATAAGAAATAAGACAGAATACATAATGATGTAATGATAATAGCAAAGAAAGTAAAACAATAAAGAATTTACGTAAAGTTGACAACACGAAATCAAGGCAATCAATACAACACGAAAGGAAGACAAGGATTTTACATGTTAAGAAAACAACAACCAAACAAATACAACAAATAGAGAAAAGATCAACATGAACACTACCGAGGTACCACTTCGTAGTCCCAAATCATAAAAGTAACTCACAATCTTTCCTTATATCATCGTGGGGGCCTTTACATTTAGTTTTAAAAATTATTTTTTCCGAAATAGCACCCCGCATTTTAACCCACCTTATCATACTACATGGCTTCTAGTAGTTCCCCTACTAGCCAGGCGTATCAAGCCCACCTTATCTCACTACATAGGTTTCAACACCAAAACCTTATACTACCGCATGCGTATCAATAACAACAACGGCACGGCAGAAACCTCATGCAAATAACAACAACAGCACGACAGAAACCTCGTGCAAATAATAACAACAACACGGCATAAACCTCGTACAAACAACCAAACAATCATCTCAATAATAACACGAATGCCAAACATAACAACTAAGTAAAATGACATTTCACAACTTATACCTTGCCTCAACAGAAACCACAGCCTATGCAACTCAACACCAAACTCAACAACAAGATATTTCAAGGATAGCAATTCCAAGAAAAGAATTCTATAGCTAAATAATGAATACGGAATTAAGAAAGCAAGTAACTCAACTAAACATGTAGTACAAATTACAAATAAGAGATAAGACAAGTAGACATGTGATGTTAGGCTAAACATGATGACTATAACCTACTTAAGTAACTCAAATAAGGCATGACAAAGAAACTACGTAGCTAAAACTGGAATTTTAATATTTAGCCCGTGTACGCACTCGTCACCTTGCATACACGGACTCCATATATCATAATTATCACAATAATACCAAATTCTAAGGGAACTTTCTTCCACACAAGGTTAAACAAGTCACTTACCTCAAACCACGCTAAATCAATCAACTAGAAAGTCTTTCCCTCGATTTTTCGACTCCGAATGGCTCGAATCTAGCCAAAATAATTTCATACTATAAATATAATTATAGAAAACTAATTTAAATAATAAAATTATGATCTTAGCAAAGAATTAAAAAATTACTCCAAAAAGTCGACTCGGGCCCGCGTCTCGAAACTGACCAATATTATAAAATTCGAACACCCATTCGATATCGAGTCTAACCTTATAAGAATTATCCAAATCCGATCTCATTTCGCCTTTCAAAACCGAAAAATTTAGCCTAAGTAGTTTCTACCACTTTCCCCAAATTTTAAACTCCAAAACACTAATTAGAAGATCTAATAAACAGTAGATTCACGTGAATTAATCCAAAACGAGTGAAGAATCCTTATCTCAACAATTCCTTTGAACAACCCTTGAAATTGTGCCTCAAACCTAGTTTTCAAAGTCCCAAAATGAATTATGAAGCAAAACCCTCGAAAATCCCCTATTCTACCGAGCAACTTTCGCTTCTGCGGCCTTAGGGTCGCTTCTGCGGCCTTAGGGTCGCTTCTGCGATGCCGCACCTACGAAAAATTTATCGCAGGTGCGGATTCCACTTATGTCCTCAGATTCCTCTTTTGCGGACCATGGCTCATACTTGCGAGCCCGTTTCAGCGGAGAAAGAGACCGCACCTGCAGTCGTGCCCCAAGCCCTCCTCCAATTCCACTTCTGCGAAGAAAATGTTTGCGCTTGCGGAGGTGCACCTGTGCTTGCGGAGGTGCACCTATGCCCAGGTGTCCACACCTGCGAGCCCAGCCCTAGGATCTCCTTTCACTTCTGTGCTTCACCATCCGCACCCGTGATTCCGCACCTGCGGTCAAACCTTCCACAGGTGCGATGACACCAGCAGGCGTAGGACTTCAACAATGAAACTAAGTCCAAAATTGGTCTGAATTCGATCTGAACCATACCCGGAGCCTCCGGGACCCCGTCCGAATATACCAACAAGTTCCAAAATACATAACGGACCTACTCGAGACCACAAATCACATCAAACAACATAATCTCTACGGATCGCAACCCAAATTCATGCCTATGAACTATGAACTTTCAAATTCCGAAACCAACGCAGATTCAATACCAAAGCAACTCCGATTGGCATCAAATTTTGCGCACAAGTCATAATTGATATTACAGACCTATTCCAACTTCCAGAATCGGAATCTGACCCCGATATCAAAAAAGTCCACTCCCGGTCAAACTTTTCAAAAAAAATCAAACTTTTCAATTTTTACCAATTTACACTGAAACGACGTACGGACCTCCAAACCAACATCCGGACACGCTCCTAAAATCAAAATTACCCTACAGAGCTATTGAAACCGCCAAAACTCCATTTCGGAGTCATCCTCACATAAGTCAAACTACGATCAACTCCTACGACTTAAACTTCCAACTTACGGACTTTGTGTCCCATATCATTCCGAAACTCTCTTGAACCCGACACCAAACACCCCGACAAGTCACGTAACCACAATATAGCATAGAGGAAGCATAATTTAGGGGATCAGAGCTAAAATACGCAAAATGATCGGCCTGGACGTTATAGTATGTTTATAAATATTTATACAATTTAAGATGTTATATATATGTAGATTGTAAATAACAATAATTTATAAGTGTTTGACCATTTTGACCATTAATATCGACCGATTTCGGTCGGTAACTTTGTCATTATATTAAAAATAATTTATTATCGAAAAAAATAATTGACACAGGTGGGAAAAAATAAATTAGAATTTCCGACTGACATCGGTCGGTATTTTATAATTTTTTTAATTAATCTTCTCTTTGGTAGATAGTATGCAAGTCTAACTAGACTTTGGTCAAATATTGACCATTTTTCGATCAAAGTCGGTCGAAATTTTCAAATGTGTCAGATAAAGCAAACTTTCTTTTTTGTGGGATCACGTTTTCGGACCAATTGTGATCAGTATATTTATGTACAATTTCTTATTTGAACTTTTCAACCAATTTACTTTGTTTTCGACCGATTTCAGTTAGATTTTTTTATCGACCAGTTTTACGAATTTTGATAGTTTTGTAGTAGGGAACAACTAACTTCATCGGCAGCTTTCCAAGTGATAAAATGGTTGTAAACTAACCGTTAAACGAACGAACTTATGGTCCTTGGCTTTTGCCAAGAGAGACATATGCCCCTTCAAGTGTTTTAAGGTCATTATAAGATTATCGTAACTTTTCCAAATAATCTATACATACAGATATACTATTTAATGCAGTCTCTTTTTCTTTATTTTTTGTCGTTGTTGCCTGTTGGATTCCTTACTTTGGGCTTATGTCATCCACGAGTAGAACTAGGGGTGTTCAAAACCGAACCGAAACCGAAAACCGAATCGAAACCGAAACTTAATGGCTTATTGGTATCGGGTTAACGGTTTAACGGACGGGGAACGGATTGAAATTTTTTTATTAACGGCTTATCGGTTTGGGGGCGGATTATTCAATTTTCTTAACGGATAATCCGTTAACCCGTTAAGAATATATATATATATATATATATAAAACCCTTCCACTTCTTCCAGTACTTTATCTCGAAGTTCTAACGCCTAATTCCTAAATAATAAGAACCCTTACGTACTATGCATCAGAGCATCCCAGGCTTGGCTTAGCTTAGCTTATTCTCCCACCCTACAACAAGATTGTTTAAGTTGATGTCTATGGTTCACCTCTGCTTTTGTTTTTTAAAACTAATGCATGTTATCTATGTTTAATAGAAGAACAATAGTGTTGTGCCACATCTTTTTTCACTCTACAATACATGACACACTACATCATTCTTATGTAGGCATTAACAAACATGTATGTTTGGACTCAATGTATAATTTTCTATTCTGAATTTGTATGTTAGGCGGTCAACAAATAATTAATACACGCAATAAATTGATTTAGGCCGATAAACCGCCCAATAACCGCCCGATAAGAGCTAAACCGATACCAATCCGCCCGATATCTTATCGGGTGGCTAGCGGATTAATATATTTAAAAGCCGATAACCGTTAAGCCAAACCGTTAAGAGTAATTAACCGCCCAATCCGCCCGATATCTTATCGGGTGGCTAGCGGATTAATATATTTAAAAGCCGATAACCGTTAAGCCAAACCGTTAAGAGTAATTAACCGCCCAATCCGCCCGATATCTTATCGGGTGGCTAGCGGATTAATATATTTAAAAGCCGATAACCGTTAAGCCAAACCGTTAAGAGTAATTAACCGCCCAATCCGCCCGATATCTTATCGGGTGGCTAGCGGATTAATATATTTAAAAGCCGATAACCGTTAAGCCAAACCGTTAAGAGTAATTAACCGCCCAATCCGCCCGATATCTTATCGGGTGGCTAGCGGATTAATATATTTAAAAGCCGATAACCGTTAAGCCAAACCGTTAAGAGTAATTAACCGCCCAATCCGCCCGATATCTTATCGGGTGGCTAGCGGATTAATATATTTAAAAGCCGATAACCGTTAAGCCAAACCGTTAAGAGTAATTAACCGCCCAATCCGCCCGATATCTTATCGGGTGGCTAGCGGATTAATATATTTAAAAGCCGATAACCGTTAAGCCAAACCGTTAAGAGTAATTAACCGCCCAATCCGCCCGATATCTTATCGGGTGGCTAGCGGATTAATATATTTAAAAGCCGATAACCGTTAAGCCAAACCGTTAAGAGTAATTAACCGCCCAATCCGCCCGATATCTTATCGGGTGGCTAGCGGATTAATATATTTAAAAGCCGATAACCGTTAAGCCAAACCGTTAAGAGTAATTAACCGCCCAATCCGCCCGATATCTTATCGGGTGGCTAGCGGATTAATATATTTAAAAGCCGATAACCGTTAAGCCAAACCGTTAAGAGTAATTAACCGCCCAATCCGCCCGATATCTTATCGGGTGGCTAGCGGATTAATATATTTAAAAGCCGATAACCGTTAAGCCAAACCGTTAAGAGTAATTAACCGCCCAATCCGCCCGATAAGCAGCCCTAAGTAGAACAGAACATGCAAAACAAGGAGTTTTGACTTAGATGATAGATCCTTAGATGGATGGAGAGATCATTGTTTCCGCATAATGTGCAAGTATACGACCAAATCTCATTAGGGCTAAAATTAAAACGTAAATATCTTTTATACGGTTAATATGTATTTGTTATAGAAGATTAACTGGTTGCACGAGTTCATTACTCAAATGATCACTCAATTATCCAAAATTATCTACTAAAGTCATCTTTCTTTCGTTTGTAACATCAAAGTCACTTAATTATGCCTATAGCACTCAGAAGGTCACTCAACTAGATTTCTCAAACTTATGATTGCCAAATACCAATTTTACCCTCTAAATTATCATATTAATAATTTTGATATTAACAACAAAATCTAAAAAATTTATTTACATAATTCAGAATGAAAGAAAATAAAAGTTTTAAAATAGATATTTCATACACGTAATATAAAAACTAACTATTTAAAATAAAGTTATTTATAATAATACATTATATATTCTTGAATATTATGCTCAATTATATTATTATTCCGACATTATATATACTAGAAAAATTATTTTTTTTATTTTTATTATATAATTAAAATTTATTTATTCCATAGGTAAGTCCATAATGTAGAAAAAAAATATTATAATATTTAAAAAGGAAAAAAAATAAAAAAGAAAGAAGATAAAAGTTAATAATTTAAAGGGTAAAATAGATATTTGACAATCAAAAGTTTGAAAAATCTGGTTGAGTAACCTTCTGAATGCTATAAGAATAATTAAGTGATTTTTCTGTTACAAACGAAAGAATAATGACTTTTTTAGATAATTTCACATAGTTGAGCGATTATTTAAGTAATGGGTTCTAATTTACTAAATCATTATGTGCTTTCGAAACATCACATATATAATTTTTTGGAGGAGAATCACTCGGTACGGGACCTCCCGTGTGAAATCAGGTGATGCTCAACAACAGAAAATGTTGAAAAGCAGCTAGTGATGCAAGAGCTTTTTTCTCCTTACACGCTCTTAAAAAAAATGTGTTTGTCTCATTTTTTATGTTACTAATTATACTTGCTATCGATAGTTGGTACTCCTTTTGTCCCGTTTTATGTGAAAGGATTTGAAGTACTATAATCAAAATACCTAATTTTTTTGTGTAAATTCTGACATGGGCTCGTCAAGATTTCTAAATAAAATTTATAAATATGAATATTAGGTGAAAATGCTCTAAGTCAACATTGTTAGTAATTCAAAATATTTTTAAGAAATTTAAAAAATCATAGTCAGATAAAAAAATATTTGACTTCCAAAATATATTTACCACCTTCATATAAAATGAAATTCAGGAAATAATATTTATTTTTTAGACGACTAAATAGTGTAATAACTTTTTCTGAATAACAACCATATTTGTGAGGACTGTGGAAAGCCATGCTACAGCTTAGGACACCGCCTGTGTCGTAGGATTTTTTTTCTTTTCATCCTTGTACTTCAAAATACATGACTTAGAGAAATTTTTGAATTATAAAGTTAATTTTTACTTTGTCGGTTCAATTCCCCCACCTTGTGTAGTCTCCTCCCATTCCTCCTATAATAAAAAAAAAATTACACGACTCCTTTAGCGCCACTTTCTTTGTGCCTTTTGCCATCTTCCTTCCTAATTAATTCAAACTGACAAGAATTCTACTTATTTTTCTAAACCATAAGTCAATAATAAAAATGATGAGACGCTATGGGAATTGAGACATAGTTGTGATCTGGAAGTTTTAAACCAAAAACAGTTGATTTTTTATTTTTTATTTTTTATTTTTGCTAGTTAGTAAGATCTACAAGAATATATAAACCAATATTTAGCGAACTGCAACTTGGAAAAAAAAAGTGAAAAGAAAACTCAAAAGCTTGTGTTATTCCCTGTTAACGATATAACGGAAAAAGAGAAAGAAAAAGCACATAAACACACAGGCTTAACAATTGAAAAATGTGATAATGGGCTATTTAGGTTAATTCCTCTACATAGGGAATTTTTCACGGGCCTGTCCTATAGCAGATTGACAGCCCATTACGCATCTGTTTGATAACACCGAATTAAGATTTTGAATTTAAATACTTATTATACCATGTCTACTTCCGGTATCTAAAAGGTACAAATTGCTTTTTCGTATATATACAAGATTTTAAATTTATTTATCCGATTTTGTCTAAGTTTTTATATTTATGAGAAGTAACAAAAGATTTTTACAAAATATATACAAATCCTATCAAAATCTACAATTTATCTACAACATAAATACATATTTTTTGTACAGAATCCGGTCAAAAACTACAATTTACATATAATTTATATATAACTTATATACAATTATATAAGTTGTAGGTATTTTGTATACCGTTTCTACATTCGACATATAAAATATATACAATTTGTTCATGTCTTCTTTTTCGAGTTTTAATCTGAAATTTCAGCCAAAACCATCTCGAATCTTCACCAAATTGTCTCAAATTTGAGATATAAACTCCAAAGGATATTCCCAATCATTTTCAACAATACCCATTCCAAACAAAAAATAATTTCATGAAATGCTATTTTCGAATTCAAAGCTTTGAAGGTTTTTAATGGTTGTCAATGGAGTTTTTAATGGATTTACATAGTTTCAAATTCAATCTAATCGTTTCTAATTAATACTATTTTGTTTATTGATTCCTAAAAGCTAAAAGAATGATAACTAAAATGATTCTCTTCATCAGAGCTAATTTCTTTCTTATTTACTTCTTCGTTTTCATAGGATCTGAAGCAAGAACTTTGCTAGGTACTAATCTTTTCTCTTTTTTCACTTAGAATTAGTATCATTTCTTCAGTTAATCCACATGAAGATATTAATATAAGAATACTGATAGAGAATGAGAGATAGAGCGCGGAGAGGGAATTCCCTATTCAATTCATAATATAATGGGATACGCATTAATACTAATTTGTATATAATTGATAAATTGTATATCAACTTGTAATTAACTTAAAACCTAAACAGTGAGGATAAATAAGTTTCAAATGTAGTACGCATAGGTAAAAATCTCATTTCTTAATAAGCTCACCCCCCCCTGT
>AWOL01S0067565.1:11781-28783 GCA_000715115.1 Nicotiana otophora
ACCCTGAAATAACCCGAAATACAGAAAAGATAGCAAGATCGGCTACCGAGATTCCCGTCTGATAGGGAAAGTTTCAGGTTTGGCACCCATTTTTAGGTTTCTTTTCTATTGCAGCAATGGCTACAATGGCTTTCAGAGCCGGATCAAATTCTTCAATTGCCCTTTTTAGGGTCCAACAGTCATCTGTATCATGTCCTACTGCTACAGAGTGGTATTCACATCTAGCATCAGCTTGGTGCGAGGGGGACTCAGGATTTGGCCGGTTCAGGGCCACTGGCTGCAACAAACCTAGCCCGATTAGCTTTTGAAACAAACTTGAATATGATTCACCTATAAAAGTGAACTGATTCCTTCTACGGATCTCTCTTGGGCGAGGATTGTATTGGGGAACATTTGGTTGGGGATTATATGGAGCTTGGTAGGGACGGGCATTTCTGGAAGGTGGAGCTAGATTTTGTGTATAATGTCGTGGCCGCATGTAAGGTTGCGCGTTTATCACCGTATAGAGAGGCAGTGCCACGGCATAAACAATATCTTGATCGGGATAATATTGTTGTGGGACCTTAGGAAGCATATATAATTGGTTAAATGACCTGCGGGCCCTCTTCGAGCTCAAAGCCATCATGACTCCCTCTTCCCTCCTGTTTCTGTTCATCAAACTCCCCGAACCATTCTCAACGGTCTGTAATGTGGCCTTAAAGGCAGCATGACTCAAGATTTGACCCTTTTTAAACCACTTTCGACCATCTCTCCAATTTTGATAGCCTCCCGAAGGAATTACCCATAACGGATATCATGTTCTGGAAGTAGTCCGCTTCTTTAGCCTGTAGGAAGACCGTAACCATTTCTGCTTCATCCATTGGAGGCTTTACCCTGGCGGCTTGCTTGCGCCATTTGACAGCATTCACGGAAACTTTACGCAGTTTTCTTTTTCAAATTGAACAAAGAGTTCTTTTTTTGTATTTTTTCACTCTTGCTTTTTTTTTCGCTCTTTGTTTTCCTTTATTATTTTTGTCACTCCTTTCTTTCTTTTTCTTTCTTCTCTCTTTTTTTTCACTCAGTTTATTTGATGGCAACGATTGAATTCGATGGGGATTGCCTACGTATCATGACGCCGCATGAATCAGATCTTGCGTAGTTCGGGAATACTGAGAACAAAGTACATAAGCTAGCTCTTATTTTTTCTTTGGAAATTTTTGGAAAGATGACTTCTTAAAGGAGAAAGAAAAGTTTTTTTTTTTGGATTTTGATTGATCTTTCTTTGAATTTTTGGAAGAAAGACTTCTAAAGAAGGAAAAAATATATTTTTGGATTTTGATTTGCAAATTTATTTTTATTTTTTTTCGAATGAAAGACTTCGGAAAAAAAAAAGAAAATATAATTGGATTTAATGATTTTTTTTTTTAAATTTTCTAAGGAAAGAATTCTAAGAAAGAATTAAGGAAAGGGAAAATATTTTTTGGATTTTTTGAAAATGGGGGCCGGAACCGATGAGGTTTGCCTACGTATCTCACATCCGATGAGAATCAGACCTGCGTAGTTCGGTAAGAAGCGGAGAATATTTCAAAGTCTCAGTCTATTTTTTAACACCTTTGAGTAAACGTTTGACACAGCTTGATTTTTAAATAGAGAGATTTTATGAGAACCGGCTAAATTTCACTATTTTATTTTCTTCCTCCTAGTTTTTTTTTAATTTTCTTTCCCTATTTTAGCAGCCAGTCAACATGCAAACCAGATCAAATATACGCACAAGTAGCACGTAAGATGCATCAGGATGGTCTTGTAATTTCGGGTACACCTGTCCTAGACGGACCCAACCCCTGTGTTGAGTCCCTAAAGTCAAATGCACGTAATAAAAATAAACGTACCTACTAGGGATCTGGCATGAAGCTATGTTATTCTAGGTTTAAATCCTGGGGAATGTTTTAGACCTGGCTTACCCAAGCGGACAGCTCGAGCCGAGGTGGAGCAACGTACCAGGAGCACGAAAGTCTACCCAGTCTATTTACTGATCCAACCTCGTTCTAATTGGTATGACCTCTAACAGAAGAGTGGGTCACGCGCACGTGTGCACCATAAATTTAGAAGACTCAGAAGGTAGGCGTAAGAAGACACTTTAATACAATTCAAATAGTATCAAAGCGGTAAATAAGCAACAATTAGTACAGTAGGCCCATAAACACAATAATATCATACAATCAATAAAGCCAAGTATAAATCACATTACAAGCTCGAATTTTGAACCCTGAACCAAAGGTTCTGGGTTCTTGTCCCCAGCAGAGTCGCCAGGGCTATCACACCTCTTTTTTTCCGAGAGAAAGGAAAGAAAGGAGTTTTTCCAATTTAAGTGACAATATTTAAAAAGGGATTAATTTATTTTATGTTAAAGAGTTGCCACTTGGAATAAATTATTCGCGGTGTTCCAAGTCACCAATTTCTTTTAAATCCCAATTCAAGAAAATTGACTCTGTTTAAGTTTGTGAAACACATAAGACCGGGTAAGGAATTCTGTTAACCCGGGAGAAGGGATGAGGCACTCTCAAATTCCGTGGTTCTAGTACGGTCGCTCTAATAATTATACCGAGCTTAACTAATTCTAGATATTTTATATTTAGTAGAATTTTATTCCTTTCCACTTTAGAACTGCTTTTAATTTGCTTGATTATTTATAATTATAGAATAATCTTGAAACGAAACACGCGTACATGTATTCGTTTTGTTCAGTGTGTCAAGAATTATGTCAAGAGTACGCGTGTACACAATTAATAACACTTTATTATTTTAAAGATTGTTTTGTCAAAGTTGCGCGAATGCATACTTTGCCTTTAATTTGGGAAATCATAATTATGTCACGCGAACATGTATATAATCACAATAATTGATTGGTTAATACGCGCCTAAAGCATACTAGCGTATTCAAAGTATTCTGTTTATTTATCTTTTTAGATCTGAGATATTATTTTAATTAATTATTTATTTTACTCTTTCCTTTCTCTTTTGCGACGTGTCTTGAATTAGTTCCTAACTCATCTCGCTCCCTATTTCAACATATGTAAAGATATTCCAATCTTAACACAAATATTTGAATATGGGATAAATAAATAGATAATAAAATGGGACAAAGTTAAAACGAAATATTTACATTCATACTAACTGGACCTTGGAGATAGATACAAAAATCCAAGAAAAGTCCCAAACTAAAGCACTCCATGTCCCTGAAGCTAGTTTAAAGCTTAAAATATTTTCAAGTCATATTAAAAGCTGATCGTGGACCCCTTGAAGAACACTATATAAGAGTTAGAAAAATAACGTCTAGATACATACGAAATAACATGGGTACATATACAAATCTCATCCAACTGTCAAATAATTAAACATACTCACAGAAAGTTGACTAAAGCTTTTTGTTTTTTTAATCAAAATAACCTTAGAGATATCCTTTCCACGTCTCAAGTAGTAAAAACAAATGAATAATCTGAGGTCTCCATACCACCTTACCTTTCACTTTAGAAGATATTAAATCTTAATATTTGTAAAAATAAAATCCTTAATAAAAAAACTTCAAAGACTTTTATATTAACAAGATTATTTCGAACCCTTAATAAAGCAATTTTTTTAAAGAATCTAACATAGAAGTTCTAACTAAATATTTTACTAGCAAATTCTATAACCAATACAATGAGAAGACAAACATTAATTAAAATTTTTCTTTTCGCCTGGCAATCTCTAAGAAAATTAATGAAATATTTAAAAAGTAACAGAAGATAAAATGATCAAAAACTTGCTGCTTATATACTAAAATACTTCTTATAGTTAATTTTAACTTTAATAGCAAATGGGCATTCAACTAAACATGAATTACTTGCACGTATTATCTATGGCATCAAAAATCAATATTAAAAAGAAGCTAAGGAAATACCTAAACTACAAAACAAAAAAAATAATCCTAAATAAGATAAAGATCGCATTAATCGTTACTAACACACAAATACATATAAAATTAGAAGACCGAAAAGAGAAAGATAGAGGATATGAACCTTTGCAGAAGCTTTCAATAATATAAAAGAAGATCCAGCAATTGCAAGAAACTGATGAAAAACAGCAACCGTAGCGCGAACCCAAAACTCGAAACTAAACCTTCGTCTCTTCCAAAAAAAAAAAAAAATCTTGATCCTTCTTACTTAGTTCTCTGTGAATGTAATCAGTAGCTTGCTATGAATATCTCCCCATTCTTTGTTCTTCCAGAGAAGTCACTATATAGGCATGTATAGGAGTTGAGGATGGAGAATATGCAGATGAATAGTATCGATCGTGTGTATATGTGTGATGTGGGCGTGTGATCATGGGGTGATAGAGGGAAGAGGTTAGAGTGAAAATCTGCACAATATCCGAACATAAAGCAACGTAGCTGTGCAAGAATCATGGATGGATTGAATTTTCACAGTTACATTAAAGTTACATTTGTTATTAAACTTTAAAGGTCACGTGAATGCTTGTTGCTTTTTTTTTAATAAGAAGAAATTAATTAAACTATTTAGACAAAATATTAATGAACTAACTCTAGACTAAACAACATACACACACACATATATATATATATATATGAAAATTAAATATTTACATATACTTTTAATATTACTAAGAAAAATACCATAATTTTTTAAAATTCTAATTAAAAGAAATCATATATTATTTGTAAATTTTCTTCTTCTTTTTCTTAAAAAAAATATGTTCTATAGGTATTTATATATATATATATTTTTTCTCAAATGAAACCTATTAAAAGTAAGACAAAAGTTTAAAATATCAAGATTAGACCTAAAAGAAATATTTACGCTAAAATAGTATAAAATTTGGGTATGGTCAAAAATTAGGTGTTCACAGGGGCGACCGATATCCATGAATTTTTGGATGGGTTTGAGTCTGCTGCTTCGGAGGATGCCACCGGGTTTGGGGGTTTATCGGTACCGAAAAAAGTACTGTCATCGGGCGCTATCGGTTCTTCATCGAGCCCAAAATTGGTGGACCGATTCTCGGCCTCAAGTGTTAATCCCGACCATAGGCGGAATATAATGCTCTCTATCCCGACGGATGCCCGAATTGTCTCTCATCTCGTAGGGATTGCTAACTACCTCAGGTCGTTGGTGACCGAGGAAGACCAAGCCGTGATGAACCCGGTGGGGGCCGCTTGCCTTTTTAATGAGGCCCAACACGCTCTGAATCGGGTAACTTCGAGAGTCTCTCTATTATTTCTTTTAAACTCGGAGTTGTAGATAATTCTAACATCTTCTTCCTTGTTTGTAGGCTTCGGTGTTGCATCATGAGGCTTTCCTCCAAATCCAGGAGGAGCACAAGGCTGAAGTTCGGGATCTCACTACGAAAACCGATACTTACAAGCTTTTTAGCGAGAAGCTTCAGGCCGATTTAGTGATTTCTCGGGATGAACATGCCGAGATGGCCGAGCAGGTATTCCGAGTTCTTCACGATAGTGAAGATGAATTGAAGATAACTACTAACGATCTGATTCTGCAGGTTCGGTAGAGGCTCAAACAAATCGGACGGCTCCAGACGCAAGTAGATGCGATACAGGCCGAGGCGAAAGAATTAAAAAAGATCATGGACATCCTCGCCTCAAAAGGAGACCGTCAAAGCGTAATTGGAGTTGGCCGAGACCCAGCTTCGAGCTGCAAAAGAGAAGGCTTCGGTGCAGGTCAAGAAGATCAATGAGCTTCAGTCTCGGATGGATTTGGTCGTTTATGATAAGGCAAGCTTGACCAACGAACTCGAAGTGGCCAGATTCGAGGCGACTGTGGCCAGATCTGAGGTGGTCGTGGCCAACACAAACGTTGATGCTAAAGTGGCCCAGTTTAGGGTTGATGTTGAGGCCATTCAGGCCAAGGCCAACGGCATGGTGGATCATGTGAAATGGCAAGCTCGAAGGGAAGCTCTCGAGGGAATCAATGCCCAGGGCTTTGATATTATGGCCAAAATTGAAAATGCCAAAGCAGAGGAAGCCAGGGCCCGAAGGTTGGCCTTCCCTGAGGAAGACTCCGAAACCTCAAGTGAATCCAAAGACGTAGAAGATCCCGAGGATGGAGATGCAACCTCTGATGAAGACTAAGCCACTTAGGATTTTAGGTTTTTTATTTTTCTATTTTTTCTGAGGCTGTTTTTGGCCGTTGTAAATTTTTCTATTTAGGCCGATTTGGCCTTTGTAAAAAACTATTGTATATAAGGCTTTTCTTTCCCTTTTAGCTTTTATATTTTTCCTTTGTTTTGTCATTTATATTCACAAAGGTTAAAAAATGCCTTAGCATAAAATAAGGTTGTGTTCGAGGGTTCGAACAAACATTGCATTTACTGCCTTTCTGGGTTAAGGCGTTAATGGGCGATGTTACTAAAGTTTTTTCCCGAAAACATCTTAAGTTTTGAGATTTTAGCCGAGGGTAGCCTTTAGAGCCGGTTGTGAAAGAATTTTCTCTTTTTTCGAAGGCCTATTTTTGTTATAGGTTTCGGACGTCTTTGAACCGTGTTAAGTTGGCCGTAGCCTTTTAGTTCAGGAGCTACCCATTGGGCTTGTTTTCCCGTTTTGTCCGTACTTGCCCGAGATAATAGTCCCCTAGTGGGGTGGTCGTGACCTTCATAAATCGGGGCGTTGCCTATTAGGTCTTCTGCTCCCGAGAACGGCAGTCCCCGAGTGAAGGAGCGATCGTTCATATTTCGGTTATTTATTGCCCTTGGGCTTGTTATTTTCGGAAGTACGAAGCTTTTTGATGTGTAAAGAGGAAAAAAATTTAAAGCATAAGATGATTGCAAGAAAAGTACTTCTCTTTATTCTCGATTGAGACAATCATACATGCGTACATGTTTTACGTCAGGGTTCGGACGATCTATGTGGGCACGACTCATTTTGACCTTTTGGCCCTTACAATAAATCTTGTCTATCGAGACCCTCCCTTTGTGAAGTAGTTTCCTCGCTAGAGTTTATATTCGAAGATAAATGCTTTTGACCATTTGGCCCTTACAATAAATCTTGTTTATCGAGACCCTCCCTTTGTGAAGTAGTTTCCTCGCTAGAGTTTATATTCGAAGATAAATGCATCCGAGGGTAGCCCTCAGTATTCGAGGTTGATTGCAAAGGAAACTCGGATATTGTTGGATTGATCTTCGATGCTGATTCATAATCGGGCTTGATTCTAAGTTAGAACGATTCGTCGTTGCCTCGTTAAAAATCTTTCCGAAAAAATCCATTTGGGACAAAAATCGGTCTGAGGGAAAAAGAGTGCAACACATGCTTTCAGACCTAAAGACTTCGTGTTGTTCGCTGAAAAATCCATCATTGTCCCTTGTCGGTCACCTGCAAGTGTTAATCTGAAAAGGAATGAAAAAGGGGCGTACCTTAGCAGTAGTATCATTTTATGTGAGATATGTTCCAATTACTTCATAGTTTTTCCCCATTCATCGTTCCGAGCTTGTAGGATCCTTTTCAGGTGACCTCGAGAATTTGGTACGATCCTTCCCAATTCGGACTCAATTTTCCTTCATTGGGATTTCTAGTGTTAGGGTTGACTTTTCTTAGCACTAAGTCCCCGATATTAAAATATCGAATATTGGTTCTTCGATTGTAGTATCTCTCAATCCGTTGCTTTTGGGCGGCTAATCGGATGAGGGCGATTTCACGCCTTTCATCCAATAGTTCTAGGCTCATATTCATGGCCTCGTCATTTGATTCCTTTGTTGCATATCGGAACCGGATACTCAACTCTCCGACTTCGACCGGTATTAGAGTTTCAACACCATAAACTAATGATAATGGGGTAGCCCCGATGCTGGACTTCGAGGTTGTGTGGTATGCCCAAAGAACTTCGGATAGAATTTCCTTCCACTTTCCTTTGGCGTCGGTTAGCCTCTTTATAAGGTTTTGGATGATGGTTTTGTTGGTTGATTCGGCTTGTCCGTTTATGCTAGGATGATAAGGTGTTGATAGGATCCTTCTGATCTTATGATCTTCGAGGAATTTGGTCACTTTGTTGCCAATGAATTGTTTCCCGTTATCACACACAATTTCGGATGGCATCCCAAATTGACATATGATGTGATCCCAAATGAATTCGATGACTTCCTTTTCCCTAACTTTCTCGAAAGCCTGCGCTTTAAAACATTTAGAAAAATAGTCAGTCATAAATAAAATAAATTGAGCTTTACCTGGTGCCAATGGAAGGGGACCAACAATGTCCATTCCCCACTTCATGAATGGCCATGGTGACAAGACCGAATGGAGAAGTTCTCCAAGTTGGTGAATCATTGGTGCATGCTTTTGGCACTTGTCACATTTTTGGACAAACTCTTTCGCATCTTTTTCCATGTTGATCCAGTAGTAGCCGGCTCTGATTACCTTTTGAACTAATGATTCAGCACCGGAGTGATTTCCGCAAGTGCCCTCGTGAACTTTCCTTAGAACATACTCGGTGTCTCCCGGTCCCAGACATATCGCTAATGGACCGTCGAACATTCTTTTGAACAGGGTTCCATCTTCGGACAAAGTGGATCGTGCTGCTTTCGTGCGCAGGTCCCTCTATTCTTTCGGATCTGAGGGAAGCTTTCTAGTTTTTAAATACTCTATGTACTTATTTATCCAATCCCAGGTCAAGATTGTGGAATTTATCGATGTACTTCTTTGACTAATGACCTTATGAGTTGCATGACGGCCCCCGAATTGAGCTCGTTGTCCTCGACCGATGACCCTAAATTTGCGAGGGCGTCGGCCTCACTATTCTGATCTCGAGGCACATATAGCAAAGTCCATTCTTTAAACCGATACAAAGTTACTTGTAACTTATCTAGGTATCTTTGCATTTGTTCTTCCTTAACCTCGAAGGTTCTGTTAACCTGATTCACCACGAGGAGAGAGTCGCATTTGGCTTCGATCACCTCCGCTCCCAAGCCTTTTGCTAGTTCAAGACCTGCAATCATGGCCTCATATTCGGCCTCATTGTTAGTCAATTTCGCAGTTCTAATAGATTGTCTAACCACGTTGCCTGTGGGTGGTTTTAGTACGATGCCGAGTCTGTACCCTCTTGTGTTCGAAGCACCTCCGTGAAGAGGGTCCAGATTCCTGAGGACATATCCGAGTTTATCAATAGCTCTTTTTCGATCTCGGTACTAGGGCCGGCATGAAGTCAGCAACAAAGTTTGCCAAAATTTGAGACTTAATTGTTGTTCGGGGTCGATATTCAATATCATACCCGCTGATTTCTACGGCCCATTTGGCCAACCGTCCCAAAAACTCAGGTTTATGCAAAATATTTCGAAGTGGATAAATTGTTACAACACATAGGGGTGACTTTGAAAGTATGGTTTTAGTTTCCTAGAAGTGCTTATCAAAGCGAGCACCAATTTTTCTAGGTGGGGATATCTAGTTTCGGCCTCACCTAAGGTCCGGCTAACATAATAAATAGGAAATTGTGTACCTCGTTCTTCCCGAACTAGGACTCCACTTACCGTCACCTCTGATACTACCAAATATAAGCACAGTTGTTCGTCCGCCCTTGGCGTGTGAAGCAGTGGCGGGCTCGATAAGTATCGTTTAAGCTCTTCCAAGGCCTATGTTGGCATTCTGGGGTCCATGTGAAGTTATTTTTCTTCTTCAGCAACGAGAAAAATTGATGGCTTTTATCAGAGGACCTCGAGATAAATCGCCCCAGGGCGGCTATGCGCTCGGTTAACCTTTGCACGGCCTTCACATTGTCAATTGATGTAATGTCTTCGAAAGATTTAATCTTATCAGGGTTGATCTCGATTCCTTGATTGGACACCATGAACCCGAGAAATTTGCCTGACCCGACCCCGAACGCACATTTTTCCGGGTTCAGCTTCATGTTGTATCTCTTTAATATACTGAGAGTTTCCTTCAAATGCCTTAAATAGCACTCTGCTCGCAGGGACTTAACTAGTATATCATCAATGTAAACTTCCATAGATTTTCCTATTTGTTCTTCGAGCATCCGATTTAGTAGGCATTGATAAGTGGCAGTATTTGTTAATCTAAATGGCATTACATTATAGCAGTAGGTACCATATTTAGTGATGAACGAGGTCTTTTGCTGATCACCCAGATTTATCTATATTTGGTTGTACCCGGAATAGGCATCGAAAAAACTGAGGATCTCGTGGCCGACCGTGGCATCGATCATGCGATCGATATTAGGCAAAGGAAAAGAATCCATGGGGCATGTTTTATTTAGATCTTTGTAATATACACACATTTTAAATTTGTTTCCTTTCTTAGGAACTACTACTACTTTTGCTAACCATTCAGGGTATTTTACCTCGCGGATAGATCCTATTTTAAGAAACTTGGTTATCTCGTCGTTGACAAAAGCATGTTTGACCTCACACTGGGGTCTTCTTTTTTGCTTCACCAGATAGAACTTTGGGTCCAAGCTTAGTTTATGGGTGATGATTTCCGGTGGGATCCCTGTCATGTCGAGATAGGACCAAGTGAAACAATCTATGTTAGTTATAAGAAATTGAATAAGCTTTTTCCTGAGCTCGGGATTTAGCCCCATGCCCAGGTATACCTTTCGTTCGGGGAGATGTTCGATTAGTATGATTTGCTCTAGATCTTCGACTGTTGACTTGGTAGCGTCAAAGTCATCTGGGACTATGAAAGATAGAGGGACCCCATAATCATCATCTTCGCCAGTCCCCTACTTCTCTAGTTGGGTCGTGGCCGGCGTTTGTGATTGTTATTTGGCCTCTCGTTTACCCTTCAAATTTGACTCCTTCATCGATGAGAGTGACGATATCGGGGTCACTTCTTCAATGGAAAATATTTCTCTTGTGGCGGGTTGCTCCCCGTAGATTGTTTTGATTCCCTTGGGTGTTGGGAATTTTAGACCTTGGTGAAGGGTCGAGGGCACTGCTCTTATGTTATGGATCCATCGTCTCCCGAACAGGGCGTTATACCTCATGTCGCCCTCGATCACATGGAACTTCATTTCTTGGATAGTCCCGGTCATGTTTACTGGCAAAGTTATCTCGCCCTTAGTAGTTTCACATGCCATGTTGAATCCGTTTGGCACTAGGGCCGCGGGCACCACCCGATCCTGTAGGCCGAGTTGTTCTACGACCCTCGATCGAATGATATTGGCCGAACTACCTGGATCAATTACCACACGTTTAACTTGAGTCTTATTCATGAGTACAGATATTACGAGTGCATCATTATGGGGTTGCATGATCCTTTCTGCATCTTCATCGTTTAAGGACAAGGTTCCTTTCAGTATGTAATCTCGAGTCCGAGATCGCTTCTCGCTTATGATCGACACCTTAGTGTGTTTTAACACTGGCCCTTGGGGAACATCGATCCCTCCAACAACCATGTGAATAATGTGTTGCAGTTCTTCTTGCTCGTTTTGTCTATTGAACTCTCTGTTTTTGAAATGATTCTTGGCCCGATCACTTAAAAATTCTCGAAGATGCCCTTCATTGAATAACCGGGATACTTATTCTCTCAACTGCATGCAATCTTCCGTTCTGTGGCCATGGGTGCCATGATACTTTCACATTTGGTTGGGATTTCTCTGGCCCAGTTCGGTCTGTAGAGGTCGAGGCCATTTAGTATCTTTGATGCGTCCGATAGTCGATACGATGGCGGGTGCATCAATATTGAAGTTATATTCAGACAATCATGGTGCTTCTTTAGGTCCGGTATGCCGATCGAAACTATTCTTGATCATGAGACTTCGAGAGCTCTGGCCTTGATCATTTCTCTTTTCACCTCGTACAGGGTTGCGCCGGGGTCCGTTGCCCCTATGATCTTCATTATATGGCTGGTATCGATCCCTGTTCAATCTTGGATCTCGATCAATGTCCCTTTTGGTTCTGTTAATAGGCCTGATAGGATAAACGGACCCGGATGGAGCCCTCAGCTGGTCGTCTTCGACTCTAATCTTCGATTGATATCGATTATGCACATCGGCCCAGGTAACAGTCGAGTACTCAATCAAGTTCTGTTTCAGCTACTGTGAAGCCACTGAGCTTCGTTCATTTAGTTCTTTAGTGAAAGCTTGAATGGCCCAATCTTCTGTGGCCAGTGGTAGATCCATTCGTTCTATTTGAAAATGAGACACAAACTCTCTGAGCATCTCGTTATCTTTTTGCTTTACCTTAAAAAGAGCTGATTTCCTAGTCTCGACCTTTATGGCTCCAGCGTGTGCTTTTACAAAAGAATTTGCAAGCAGGGCAAAAGAATCGATAGAGTTAGGTAATAAATTATGGTACCATATCATCTCTCCCTTTAACAGGGTCTCCCCGAATTTATTTCAGCAAAACAGACTCGATCTCGTCGTCTTCCAAGTCGTTCCTTTTGATAGCACACGTATAATAGGTTACATGATCTTTTGGATTGGTCGTTCCATTGTACTTTGGTATTTCAGGCATACAAATTTTTTTAGGGATCGGTTTTGGAGCCGCGCTCGGAGGAAAAGGCTTTTGCACGAACTTCTTTGAATCCAGTACCTTTAGTATCGGGGGCACCCCGGGGATTTGGTCTACCTTGAAATTATAGGTTTCGACCTTTTTATCGTTTGCTTCAATCTTATTTTCCCCTGACTCTATCCACTTTGTAAATTCCTCGAGCATTTTTATGATTTTGGGGTTAGTCCCCGATTCATGTTCATTTGATCTTACCACGGCTAGCCCAGTTCTGTAGGTGACCTCTTGAGGTGGACCGGGCTCAGCCCTGCTCGGTACCTGGGTTTGTCTCTGCAACTGAGTTATTGCCACCTGTTGAGTTTGCAGCATTTCGAAGATCATTCGTAGGTTGATCTTGTCTTCTCCGATATTTTGGGTATTTCGAGCTGCAGATCGGGTTCCACTATGGACACTGTTTTCGGGACCAGTATGTTGGTTTGCGTCGATTGCCATATATGAATTAACGTCAATTGGATCCACGGCCCGAGTCCCAGCGGGTGACCTTACATCACCGGGCGTCACGTCGTTATTTTCACCTTGATGGCCAGATATGTTGTCGATATACACAGGGAGTAATTGAGAGTTCGTCATCTTTACCCTGAAATCAAAGACACTTCAAATAGCAGGTGTAAAATTATGTATTTTATAGAGATTTGTACCAAATAATCACTATTATCCTTAGCCCCACAGTGGGCGCCAAACTGTTTACCCGGAAAATGAATAACAATTGAATTTGTACGTGATTTTAAGGATACGTGATATATAGCTTGGTACAAATAGAGAAAATATAAATATTTGTATCGAAATTGGCTGCAAACCGAATGAATCAATTAGCCTAAGCCCTCAAGTTTGATCACCCTCCAACTAAATAGAGGGTAAACTAATACAAGAACATAATGATTAAATATTGAAAACCAGAAAAAAGGCAGTATATTGCTTTTTTTTATTCTATCCATGAATCCATTCCACAAATGATCAGACCCCCTTTATATAGTAGGGAAGTCCTATTCTAAATATAATTTCTAAATACAGCAAGGAATCCCATGATAGATTAATTAATTGGCCTCTCCTTGATATGCGCCGTGATTTCCGCCGAGATTCTCGCCCAATTGCGGATATCCCGGCTTTTTATTTTTTGGGTTCGATAAGCTTTCCTCGATCTTGGCCGAACTCGACCTCGACCGGTCTCTATTTTGCTCGATCTCGATCTTGGCCTATCTCGATCTTGATCGGTCTCTATTTTGCTCAACCTCGATCTTGGCCGATCTCGATCTTGATCGGTCTCTATTTTGCTCGACCTCGATCTTAGCCGATCTCGATCTTGATCGTCTCTGGGTCACGAGCTTGGCAACCTAACTTCGCATCATGGCTCGATATTACACGAAGTTGAACCTTGGTCTATCATGTTCCAATCTCGATTAGTCATACGAAGGGCAAACTCGGTTTTTACCGTATACAGTCTTAAATAAACTTTTCTCATTTAGAAAAGAATTCAACTTTTTTTGGTATTAATCTCGAGTTTTCCTATACCTCAGTTTAGTTATCCACTTAATATCATTATTTAATTGAATAATTAGAATAGATAATAATAATAAAACAAACAGTGCAGGGATAAAGTTACATAATGCAGGTCAAATTAAAGGTATTTTTGGAAAAGTATGATGAACCAATATCTTATACTAGAACAAGTCTAAACCCTAGCGAATAATCCTATAACTATTAGACATTGTACTATGATCTTTGTATTATAATTCGCGAATAATTTTTCCAGAAATGGAACATCCCTTTCGTTTTTCTTGTCAATATAATCTGTTTGGTGCAGTATCAATAGGTTGGTTTTCTGGGAAAGTTGAATGATGTAGTTATGGAATTGGCTTATGTAAGCCAAAGAGGTAACTGAAATTTCGTGGAAGCTGTCTCAACTGCTAACTAATTTATGACAACCTCTATAGCTTGTATCAATTTATAAACTATAAAAAAATTGACTAATTTCCGTATTAAAAATCTCGATAGGAGTTCCGCATTTGGTAAGTTAAAACATATCAAATTGTGTTTAAGTGTTTAAGAGATTAAATACGGGAGAGTACTCTCTCTCCCATTTTACGGAGCTTAAGAAATAAGTCAAATATATTCAAGGTACAATATACATGTCTTTTACTTATTTGAATGAAATTTATATCAAGTAGTTTCCAACAAATCATGCGTAAAGTAAGAATGTTAAGATTAATAATTCTCAAAAGAGGAAATATAATCAGTTTTTGGAATAATAAATTGATAAAAAGAAAACGTGAGACAAGAGAGAGTAGTTAGTATTTTTTCAAGCCCTTACAAAATTTAAAATTCTCTTTCATAACCATTCTGTTTTAAAAAATTCACGTCGAATAAAATCTATGTAGATAAGCCTATTGGCCGAAGCTTGAAATTTGATGCTGACTAAGTGATTATAAGAATTGAGGACAAAACAAAAATTCTGACATAGAATTCTTCGACAGCATTTGAATTAAAAATCATATTAAATCAATATAAATAATCTTTATTCTTTATTTAATTTGATCTTTGCTTTTGTAAGGACCTTTGTTTCTTAAAGCCAACAACTTTAAGGATAATTTTTGCCTTTCGGTCTTGTTTTTTCAGAAACGACTCAAAACTGAAAAAAAACTGCCCAAAACCACGCCGAGAAGCAACTACCATTCCTTGATCGAGTGACTATCCGCCACGTGGCGTTCTTTTATTGGATATTGGTCACCTCCCTTTTCAAGCAACCTTCTACTTTTCGGAGAATGGTGGATAGATACATGTTCTTCTGTATGTATATATAGCAAACGAAACACAAGAGAAAAGAGAACTCCAAAATCAACAATGGCTCTTCGTTTCTCTTTAATTTTCCTATTTTCTCTTTTTTTAACGACGTCGTGTTTGGTGTCCGCTAACGGCTACATTAACGGCGGTGACGACGGCATATTAATCCGTCAAGTCATAGGCGACGACGACGATCACTTGCTAAACGCCGATCATCACTTCACGATTTTTAAGAAGAGGTTCGGAAAAACCTACGCGTCCGATGAGGAGCATCATTACAGATTATCGGTGTTCAAGGCTAACTTGCGCCGTGCAATGCGCCACCAGAAGCTTGATCCCTCCGCGGTTCACGGTGTGACTCAATTTTCCGATTTGACTCCGGCCGAGTTCCGCCGGAAGTTTCTAGGAGTTAACCGCCGGCTCCGGCTTCCTTCTGATGCCAATAAAGCTCCTATTCTTCCTACTGAGGATCTCCCTTCAGATTTTGATTGGAGAGATCACGGTGCCGTCACGCCAGTGAAGAATCAGGTATATATCAGTGTTTTCATGCTAATATATTCTGATACGTGAAGTGGTTGTGATTAATTGATAATTAGGCACTTAATTTTTATTGTTTGATTGAAACTAGGGTTCATGCGGGTCATGCTGGTCATTTAGTACCACTGGTGCGTTAGAAGGTGCCAACTATCTTTCTACAGGGAAGCTTGTAAGCCTCAGCGAGCAACAACTTGTGGACTGTGATCACGAGGTTTGACGTTCTTCCTCTTTATCTTAGCTTAAAATCATGAATATATTGTCAATAGAGTTACTGTTTTTCTTTTTTTCCTGGGACGTTGTGTGGTAAATTATAATTATAGGCGACCTAATTTTCTCCTCGGTAATGGAAATTCTTCTGTTGGAACTTACTATTTAGCAAAAAAACTTAATTTGACTTGATAATGTTGTAAAGTCCTTTGTTTATTTCCTTCATGTAACTTTTAATGGTGCGTCTTAGCTACGAGGCTGAGTGTGTCACACGATTTGGTCCATAGCTGGCATCTTTTTCTTAGTTAAAGAAAATTGATAGCGTGAAGGACACTAACAGCATAAATTAAAGTGTTTGCTCTGATTCCGTCTCACTTTAAAGTTTTAAGTATGGAACACACTTAGTTAAGATATTTATAGAGGAGGAATTATTCCATCGACTCTGCATGCCGAAACTAAGGAAGGTAACGTAAATGTAAAAAGTACTAGTCAAACTAACTTATAAGAGTTATCGAACCCCACTTAGAATTGAGGATTGTCTTTGTTGATGTAAAAAACAGACACTAATTTATAGGAGTAATTTCCTCTTCTTTGTTTGGCGGATGGCCGGNCCTTTGTTTGTTAAAGCCAACAACTTTAAGGATAATTTTTGCCTTTCGGTCTTGTTTTTTCAGAAACGACTCAAAACTGAAAAAAAAACTGCCCAAAACCACGCCGAGAAGCAACTACCATTCCTTGATCGAGTGACTATCCGCCACGTGGCGTTCTTTTATTGGATATTGGTCACCTCCCTTTTCAAGCAACCTTCTACTTTACGGAGAATGGTGGATAGATACATGTTCTTCTGTATGTATATATAGCAAACGAAACACAATAGAAAAGAGAACTCCAAAATCAACAATGGCTCTTCGTTTCTCTGTAATTTTCCTATTTTCTCTTTTTTTAACGACGTCGTGTTTGGTGTCCGCTAACGGCTACATTA
>AWOL01S0067570.1:0-17272 GCA_000715115.1 Nicotiana otophora
CTTGATGATGCGTTATGGGCTTATCGGACGTATTACAAAACACCTATCGGGATGTCTCTATACCGATTGCCAATCAATTTACTCTGTTTCTTTCAAATAAATTCATTGTCTTTATAGTGGTGTTCGACAAAGCTTGTCCTCTTCCGGTGGAACTAAAGCACAAGGCAATGTGGTCTCAAAAGAAGTTTAATCTTGATTGGGATGTAGCCGCTAACTTGAGGGGCGAACATTTGAATGAATTAGATGAGTTTCGGTACCACGTATATGCGAGTTCATCCTTTTACAACGAAAAGATGAAATATCTTCATGAAAAATACATTTGGAACAAAGAGTTCAAGGTGGACGATCTAGTATTGTTGTTTAACTCAAGGTTGTAAATGTTTCCCGGGAAGCTAAAATCCAAGTGGAGTGGTCCATTTGAAATTGTTGGATTGACACCTTTTGGTGCATTAGACTTGAAGAATAGGAAAGATGAAGTATTCTGAGTCAATGGTCACCGGGTGAAGCACTACTTGGGCAGATAGCCACATGATGTCGATCATTTACTTCACTTGAGGAAGCTTTGACATTGCTTCTTGCTGCGACGTTAAATTAGGCACTTCTTGGGAGGCAACCCATGTTCTTTTCCTTTTCTTTTGTAGTTAAATGTTATTTGTGTTCTCACGTGATTCGAAGTGTGCTACAGGGTTGAGTATGACTTGCAAGAGGGCATTCGCGGTTGCACATTTCACATGNTGGGCCCTTTTGTGAGCTCTTGTAGAAATACCTACATCTTGGTCGTGGTGGATTGTGTGTCCAAATGGGTTGAGGTTGTCGCTTTACCCAACAATGAGGCGAGAAGTGTAGTGATTTTCTTGAAGAAGAATATTTTCACAAGAGTTGGTACTTCACGTGCAATCATAAGAAATGGGGGGTCACATCTTTGCAACAAAGATTTTGACACTTTACTTAGCAAGTATGGTGTTACACAGAAGGTCATGACTCCCTCTCACCCACAAGATAATGGGAAAGTGGAAGCCTCCAACCGAGAGACAAAGAGTATCTTGTCTAAAACGGTGAATGCTAATCGGACGGATTGGACCAAGAAGCTTGATGATGCGTTATGGGCTTATCGGACGTATTACAAAACACCTATCGGGATGTCTCTATACCGATTGCCAATCAATTTACTCTGTTTCTTTCAAATAAATTCATTGTCTTTATAGTGGTGTTCGACAAAGCTTGTCCTCTTCCGGTGGAACTAAAGCACAAGGCAATGTGGTCTCAAAAGAAGTTTAATCTTGATTGGGATGTAGCCGCTAACTTGAGGGGCGAACATTTGAATGAATTAGATGAGTTTCGGTACCACGTATATGCGAGTTCATCCTTTTACAACGAAAAGATGAAATATCTTCATGAAAAATACATTTGGAACAAAGAGTTCAAGGTGGACGATCTAGTATTGTTGTTTAACTCAAGGTTGTAAATGTTTCCCGGGAAGCTAAAATCCAAGTGGAGTGGTCCATTTGAAATTGTTGGATTGACACCTTTTGGTGCATTAGACTTGAAGAATAGGAAAAATGAAGTATTCTGAGTCAATGGTCACCGGGTGAAGCACTACTTGGGCAGATAGCCACATGATGTCGATCATTTACTTCACTTGAGGAAGCTTTGACATTGCTTCTTGCTGCGACGTTAAATTAGGCACTTCTTGGGAGGCAACCCATGTTCTTTTCCTTTTCTTTTGTAGTTAAATGTTATTTGTGTTCTCACGTGATTCGAAGTGTGCTACAGGGTTGAGTATGACTTGCAAGAGGGCATTCGCGGTTGCACATTTCACATGTGGACCGCGCAATTATGATCTTGAAACAATGTACAAATGTCAACTCTTTGAAGTTTGAGCCAGTCAGTATGGGGCTACTCTGCGACCATAAGAGGAAATCTGCGGCCGCACTCAAAAATGTGCGGACCACATATTAAGATCGGAGAATGTTGACCCATGTGATAGAGTGCGGACAGCACATGGAAATCTACGACCGCACTTGACCCCTTTCCTCTATTAAGATTCTTAGTATATATAGAAAGCTTGATTTCATTTTACACTTTTCCCTTTCCTCCCAATCGTTGTTACTCTGCAAGTTTCCTGATAGATTTTCTTTGTCCCCCCGCACACCCACCTGTGCTTATACACCCAATGCACTCACTCTATCTGGTATGGCTTATTTCATGTTAATGTTTTGTGTTAGTTTAATTTGTAAATTTTTCTTTGAGGCCTTCTGTTATTAGAGTCCATCCATGTGCCCATGTGGGGTAGATCTGAATTGTGTAGTTGGTAATACATGCTATAATGGGTTGGGTTAATGCGATTTCATATTTATACCATGTTGTCGTGTCTATTTGTACAAGTAATTACAAAATCTAAGTAGAAACATAATGCATGTGCATAATTTTTAAAATCTATGGCCGCACCTGAATTTGTTTCTTCCGCAGTTTAGGTGTTTTTGGCAACCTGGTTAAGCAAGTGCATATGTGGCTGCACATTAATTGTGCGGACCGTATAAATCTTAAAGGGGTCGCACCGAAAAATGTGCGGACCACAGATGTATTATGCGGCCGCCAAACTGCCTCTGCACTATCGTCAGAGAGAGGCTTCTGAGCCTTTGATGTTTTTTGATAAATGTGTTTCCGCACTAGTAATTGTGCGGTATGCGGATGCATATTAAACATATGTGGACTGGAGATCCCAGTTCCAACAGCCTGTTGTTTTTTGTCGAAATTTCAATGTGTCCACAATGTTCTCCCTTGCCTACATAAGTTTTGCATATACGAGGTTTTGGTTCAGCTTTGAATTGAAGGTCAGGAGTTCTAGACAGCATTGACAGTTTCAGACATTTAGAACGATGCTGGTACTGTATGTGTCACCTGATAATGGTGCATATTTTAGAAGGTGCATTGTGTTTGACTTGCAAATGCTAGACTGGTATTACGGTAATCGCCTGGTTATTGGTTGACTACTGATGTTCAGATTTTGCTCTGTGACACGGAAGAATTATGGAAATATTTCTTGCGAGGTGATTGTGTATGAGGGATGTATCGTTCATTTGAGCGGTGGAGTTGGGATCGAGCGCGGATATTCATGTCTTCTAGGGATTTAAAGACTATGAGGGTTCTCTAAGGAAGATTGTTCGTTGGTTGTAGACAGCGACGGTATGTTGAGAGGTTGATAACTTAGTGAATGTGTTATGGATAGGTTAATGTGGACTTTTCGGAGGTTCTCTACCTATTCCGGCTCACAAGGCAAGAAGGAGCGCAGCATACCAGAAGTGCAGTCCGCAAAAGTATTTCTACGGCCGTAGAAGAAAGTGCTGACCGCAAAATTCTCTCTGCGACCGCAGATCTTACGTAGAAGCCCAGAAGTGATTGAAAAGAAGTGCGGACCATACACAATTTGTGTGGCCGCAGAACATGATCTCACTGACAAGAATCAAAAAGTTCAGAGAGTGTGCAAAATGACCAAGACTGAAGCCTTGCCAGAAGTGCAGACCACACATGACTTGTGCGACCATAGAAGCTGAAGTACAACCGCAAATCAAATTGTGCGGCAGCATAATCTCTCAACCTGCAGACTCAAGCAATGTGCGGACCGCACATGGAATTATGCGGTCGCAAAACCTCCAGAAGGGCATTTTCATCTGCAAATTTTGGGCCACTATAAATAGACGGAAATCACTTTTTTAGGTAAAGTTTTGAAGTTTTCTTAGCTATAGCCATTGTAGTTTACCATTTTGGGTTATTCTTGATCATTTTGGGACAAAAACATTATAGTGTATCAATTTAATTTTATATTATGGCTTTAATTAGTGTTTCTTCTTTGTTATCCTCATTTTCTATTATGAGAAGCTAGATACTTACTAGGTTTGTGACCGAACCCTAGTGTGTAAACCTTATGAGTATCTAATTTAATGCTTGTTTATGATTAGGTGTTTGTTATTTAGCCTTGTTCATACTTTAATTTTAGAATTAATGGTTGCAAACATTGATTCATGCTTTTTGACTTGGTCTTTACTTTAGAAAGAGGGACCTAGTCCAGGAAAACTTGGCTAAAAGGAAATTGGGCTAGTTAAGTATTTGAATAGCCTAAATAAAGGGTTTGAACTAGATATAGAGAAAACCCGACATGAACTCATATCAACTATTTAGCTTAATACTCATTTGGGCTTGAGAAAGCCAAATTGAGCAAAATCACTTTATGGCTGAGAGGTATTGAGTGGGTAACTTAGAGTTGAGAGCTATGATACACCCCAATTACTAAAACAAGTGTTAACATAATAAACCCATTAGTCGAGCACCTAGGCAAAGGTTACATCCCTAGGTCTTTTTGCCTATTTGAAAACAACCAAAAAGAATTAGTCAATGTCTAATTTTGTTTCTCTAGTTGATCATTGATAGTGTAGTTTGTAAAAGAAATTAGCAAAACCAGTTTGATGGAAGTATATTTAAGTTGTTTCATCTTCATGCATCAAGTATACTCTAACACCCATTTTTAGCTCCATGAGAAAATCGACCCTGACTCATAGTTGGGTACTATTCTTCCAATGATCCTTTCCACTCATTATTGAGTGTGGATTGGGAGTGGATCCATTTTTGGCGCCGTTGTCGGGGGCTTAAACGATGTTATCTATATATTTGAGTGTGTTTTGGCATATCTTCTTTCCCTTCCATATTACGAACGTGTATAAGAAATCTTACGTACAATCATGGAAACAATAAGCTCGGAAATACGCCTTTGGGGGACATGGAAATATGGCACAACAAAGAGGCCGGGGACCACAAGACAACATGCCCGTTCCACCCCTGCCTCCACCATATCCACCACAAGCATCTCCCTAGCATATATTGCCCAACAAATGTTATACAACCATGACTCATCGGCTAGACGAGATGGTGAAGAAGTCATCGGCTTTGCAATCCCGTGCACGACCATGGGCAAGACATTGCCGAATTGACCACTACCATGACTCAACTAGAAAAGGCTCAACTAAATCAACTGCAAGCCCCTAAGAAAGTTCATTCTATGGAGAGAGTGAATGTTATGGTGCAAAAGAAGAGGACTAACGGTCCACAAATGAAAACCCGAGTTGAGAACTATATGCAAGGTGATGGAGGTTTTGTTCAAGATGATTCTTATAATGAGCAAAAGGAGGAAGTGCAATATGTAAACAATTTTCAATGGCAATGAAACAATTTCTAAGGCTCAAACCAACAACAATGGCGACAACAAAATAATTATGGTTGGGGTAACAATCATGGCCGTCGGGGGGGTCAGGTTTACAAAGGCCACCAATGTATCAACAACTGAGCAACCCACCAAAAGAATGCCCACTTGGATGTCCAACTGGCCTCACACAACACATCAATCCACAGTATAGAAATTCAATGGGGCAAATCTCTCAAGCTCTAAATTCTTGTCCTAAGGGTGCACTAACAAGTGACACGGTGGTAAACCCAAAGGGTGGTAACAATATGGGGCATGCTATCATAGTTATCACAAGAAGTGGAAAAGGCGGGAATGTACCTACCTCAAGTGGAAGGCGACTTGCTGATGCTGATAATGTAATGCAAGAAGAATAAATCCCGAACAATGTTGCTCAACCAAATGAGGAAGTTCGGTTTGATATATATGATAGTGTGGAAGAGACTCAAGATGTGGTGAACTCGTCTAGGGAACACATCATTGACATACCGGAGCTAGTAGTGCAAAATTCAAGGGCACCATTGCCTAATCCTCCACCTCCATATCATAAAATACTTCCCAAGTAAAATGGTGAGAATCAATTGAAGAAGTTCATGCAAATGATGAAGAGTCTTTCAATCAATGTGTCATTGGTAGAAGGTTTGGAAAAAATGCCCAGTTATGCAAAGTTTATGAAAGATCTTGTGGCAAAGAAGAGGTCGATGAATTTTGTGAATAACAAATTCACTCATCAAGTGAGAGCGATTTTACATACAATGGCTCCTAAGTTGGAGGATCCCTGTGCTTTCACGATTCCTTGTACAATTGGAAGTGCCAAGTTTGGTAAAGCTCTTTGTGATCTTGGGGCAAGTACAAATTTGATGCCCTATTCAGGTTTCAATACTTTGTGGATTGGACAGCCAATACCCACTTCTATGAGATTGAAAATTGCCGATCGTAGCATGAAAAGGCCGTGAGGTGTGATTGAAGATGTTTTGGTCCGGTTTGATAAATTCATTCTTCTGGCTGACTTTGTCATTCAAGATTGTAAAGGTGATTATGAAGTGACAATTATTCTTGGAAGACCTTTCCTTGCTATGGGTAAGGCTCTTCATGTTGTTGAAGCCGGAGAACTCACTTTCCGGGTTGGTGATAAAAAAGTGGTATTCCATTTGTGTATGTCCATGTGGCAACCAAATAGTGATGAGGTGTGTTATCTTTTGGATTTGGTGACTGGTGTTATTGATGATGATACAAGTGATACTATCAATGTTGGTGATATGTTGGAGGACTTCTTTCTCAACTTTGATGATGACGAGATGGATGGTTTCATGGAATGTGTGAACTCGTTAAAGGGAATAGTATTGTACAACTATGCACCTCGGAAATTTTCTTCGGATCGTAAAAAAAGGAAGACGCTTCCTACAAAGCCTTCTATTGAAGAGCCACCTACCTTGGCGTTGAAGACATTGCCTCCACACATTTGTTATGAATTTCTTGGCCCTTGTTCAACTTTACCGGTTATTCTTTCCTCTTGTTTGACTAACGTGCAGGTAGATTTCACATCAGCAATGTTATATAAGAGGAAGATGTCTATTGGGTGGACCTCGGTGGATATTTGGGGTATAAGCCCTACCTTTTGCATGCATAAGATCAAGTTGGAGTATGGCGCTAAACCATCCATTGTACATCAAAGAAGACTCAATGAGGCTATACAAGAAATTGTCAAGAAGGAGATTATCAAGTTGTTGGATGCCGGGGTTTTCTACCCTATCTCTGATAGTTCACGGACCTCTCCAGTTTGATGTGTCCCAAAGAAGGGGGCACGACGGCGGTTACCAATGATAAGAATGAATTGTTGCCTATAAGAACGGTGACCGGATGGATGGTGTGTATGTATAATTGCAAGCTCAACAAAGTAACAAGGAAGAATAACTTTCCACTTCTTTTCTTAGATCAAATACTCGATAGATTGGCTAGTCGAGCTTTATACTACTTTCTTGATGGGTACTCAGGCTACAACCAAATTTTCATTGCTCTGGAAGATCAAAAGAAAACAAAATTTACGTGTCCTTGTGGTACTTTTTCTTTCATGAGGATGCCATTTGGTTTGTGCAATGCACTGGTGACTTTTCAATGGTGTATGATTGCTATTTTCATGGATATGGTGGAGGACTACCTTGAAGTTTTCATGGATGACTTCTCAGTGGTTGGGGATTCTTTTGATGATTGTCTTGCAAATTTGGACAAAGTGTTCGCTAGATGTGATGAAACAAACTTGGTACTCATGATTGTCTTCCTCATGGTTGAGGAAGGCGTTCTCCTTGGCCATACAATCTCAAGGAATGGAAGTGAAGTTGACAAGGAAATGATTCAGGTGATTTCTAATCTTCCCCCCCCCCCCAACTTTGGTGAAGGGTGTGCGAACTTTCCTAGGCCATGCACGTTTTTACCGGCACCTTATCAATGATTTCTCTAAAGTGGTGAACCCATTGTGCAAGATATTTGAGAAATATGCAAAGTTCAATTTCAATGATTATTGCATGAGAGATTTTGAATTGTTAAAGTTCAAGTTTACAACTACTCCCATCACCACCACTACAAATTGGAGTGTTCCTTTGGAACTCATGTGTGATGCAAGTGACGTAGCGGTGAGGGCTGATTTGGGGCAACGTATCAACAACATTTTCCATTTGGTCTACTATGCTAGTAAGACCAAGATTAGTTCCCAAGTCCACTATATCGTTATTGTATTTGAAAATGAGAAGTTTTGCCCATACTTGATGGGTACCAAAGTTATTGTCCACACAGACCATGCGGCGCTTCATTATTTTATGAGTAAAAAGGACTCCAAAGCACGGTTGATGAGATGGTTACTCTTGTGGCAAGAATTTTATGTTGACATCCAAGATCAGAAAGGTAGTGACAATGAAGTGGCGGACCACTTGTCTCGTTTTGAGGAGGAGGGGAGGCCACATGATGGACTTGAAATAAATGACTCCTTTCCCGAAGAGCAACCTTTGGAAATTTCAATGAAAGATGTGCCATGGTTAGCGGACTTGGCAAAATTTCTTGTGCGTGGAATCATTTCGGATGAGTTCTCTTCAAGCTAAAGGAAGAAGCTCAAATGGAATTGTTAAGATTATTGTTAAGATGAACCATACCTTTTTCGGATTTGTACGGACGGGATAATTAGGAGGTGTATACCGGATGAGGAGCAAGGTGATATTCTTGGGTCTTGTCACTCTTCGCCATATGGTGGTCATCATTGCAGAGCAAGAACGACGGCCAAAGTGCTTAGTTGTGGTTTCTATTGGTCTGCTCTTTACAAGGATGCTAGTGAGTTGGTGAAAAGATGTGATGAATGTCAACGGGCTGGTGGAATCTCAAGGAAAATAGAAATGCCTCTCACAACCATTTTTGAGATTGATATTTTTGATGTTTGGGGCATTGACATCATGGGCCCTTTTGTGAGCTCTTGTAGAAATACCTACATCTTGGTCGTGGTGGATTGTGTGTCCAAATGGGTTGAGGTTGTCGCTTTACCCAACAATGAGGCGAGAAGTGTAGTGATTTTCTTGAAGAAGAATATTTTCACAAGAGTTGGTACTTCACGTGCAATCATAAGAAATGGGGGGTCACATCTTTGCAACAAAGATTTTGACACTTTACTTAGCAAGTATGGTGTTACACAGAAGGTCATGACTCCCTCTCACCCACAAGATAATGGGAAAGTGGAAGCCTCCAACCGAGAGACAAAGAGTATCTTGTCTAAAACGGTGAATGCTAATCAGACGGATTGGACCAAGAAGCTTGATGATGCGTTATGGGCTTATCGGACGTATTACAAAACACCTATCGGGATGTCTCTATAGCGATTGCCAATCAATTTACTCTGTTTCTTTCAAATAAATTCATTGTCTTTATAGTGGTGTTGGACAAAGCTTGTCCTCTTCCGGTGGAACTAGAGCACAAGGCAATGTGGTCTCAAAAGAAGTTTAATCTTGATTGGGATGTAGCCGCTAACTTGAGGGGCGCACATTTGAATGAATTAGATGAGTTTCGGTACCACGTATATGCGAGTTCATCCTTTTACAAAGAAAAGATGAAATATATTCATGAAAAATACATTTGGAACAAAGAGTTCAAGGTGGACGATCTAGTATTGTTGTTTAACTCAAGGTTGTAAATGTTTCCCGGGAAGCTAAAATCCAAGTGGAGTGGTCCATTTGAAATTGTTGGATTGACACCTTTTGGTGCATTAGACTTGAAGAATAGGAAAGATGAAGTATTCTGAGTCAATGGTCACCGGGTGAAGCACTACTTGGGCAGATAGCCACATGATGTCGATCATTTACTTCACTTGAGGAAGCTTTGACATTGCTTCTTGCTGCGACGTTAAATTAGGCGCTTCTTGGGAGGCAACCCATGTTCTTTTCCTTTTCTTTTGTAGTTAAATGTTATTTGTGTTCTCACGTGATTTGAAGTGTGCTACAGGGTTGAGTATGACTTGCAAGAGGACATTCGCGGTTGCACATTTCACATGCGGACCGCACAATTATGATCTTGCAAAAATGTAAAAATGTCAACTCTTTGAAGTTTGAGCCAGTCAGTATGGGGCTAATCTGCGACCATAAGAGGAAATCTGCGGCCGCACTCAAAAATGTGTGGACCACACATTAAGATCAGAGAATGCTGACCCATGTGATAGAGTGCGGACCGCACATGGAAATCTACGACCGCACTTGACCCCTTTACCCTATTAAGATTCTTGGTATAAATAGAAATCTTGAGTTCATTTTACACTTTCCCTTTCCTCACAATCGTTGTTACTCTGCACGTTTCCTGATAGTTTTTCTTTGTCCCCCCGCACACCCACCTGTGCTTATACACCCAATGCACTCACTCTATCTGGTATGGTTCATTTCATGTTAATTTTTTGTGTTAGTTTAATTTGTAAATTTTTCTTTGAGGCCTTCTATATTAGAGTCCATCCATGTGCCCATGTGGGGTAGATCTGAATTGTGTAGTTGATAATACATGCTATAATGGGTTGGGTTAATGCGATTTCATATTTATACCATGTTGTCGTGTCTATTTGTACAAGTAATTACAAAATCTAAGTAGAAAAATAATGCATGTGCATAATTTTTAAAATCTATGGCCGCAGTTGAATTTGTTTCTTCCGCAGTTTAGGTGTTTTTGGCAACCTGGTTAAGCAAGTGCATCTGCGGCTGCACATTAATTGTGCGGACAGTAGAAATCTTAAAGGGGTCGCACTCAAAAATGTGCGGACCACAGATGTATTATGCGGCCGCCAAACTGCCTCAGCACTATCATCAGAGAGAGGCTTCTGAGCCTTTGATGTTTTTTGATAAATGTGTTTCCGCACTAGTAATTGTGCGGTATGCGGATGCACATTAAACATATGTGGACTGGAGATCCCCTTCCAGCAGCCTGATGTTTTTTGTCGTAATTTCAATGTGTCCACAATGTTCTCCCTTGCCTACATAAGTTTTGCATATGTTGAATGATGAGTTTCAACTAACAACTTTCTTTTCTTTGATACAGGCAATGGTTCGATCGCACTGCTGCGGTGAAACTACAAAAGGAAAAGTTGAATCTTCTAGGGTTCGAGGTAGAGGTAACTAGCACCTTGGCCACCCCAAAACCATTAGGAAGAAGGACACAACAGATACAGAGAGAGGTGCAGACCTCTCCGAGTCATGTTCCTATATCCCGTCTAGGGAAGCTTTGGAGGGAAACTTAGCCTATATTTAGGAGGGGCAGATACCAACACAGTCTAGGCCATAGGGGAGATTTCAGCTTATAGATGAGGCCTCCTCATCTCACAGCACTTCCGAGGGGTCAGAAAGTGCTAGGCGGACCTCTGATCCAGCAGCTGCCCCAGACACAAATGCAAAGACTGTATAGGATATCCCCCATGATGTTAGAGGGGGAGATGGTTCATCCAGGAGTGTGGAGAGATTGAATAAAAAGGAGATATGGGAGGTTAGGTTCGTTAGCTTGGTAGCCTTCACTAACTTCCGTATGTGGTGGCCAGTATGATCCTTGACACTTGAGCAGTAGTTTCCCTTGAAGGATTTGGATAAATATAAACCGACAGTGTTGAGGAAGTTCAGAGGAAGAAAGGGCTAGATGTGGTTTACTAAGAGAGTTGAAGATGCCAAGGAGTACCTCATCCGAGAGTTCTATGCAACTGTTTCTCTCATCAAGAAGGGGACGAAGGTGACTAAAGTACGCAACCTCAAGATGAGGTTTGATCAGCACACGCTAAATGCCTACTTGGGGTTTGAGGACTTGGAGCAAAGGGAGTACCTATAGAAGTGTGCAATAAAAGAAGAAGACTGACTTTGAGGTGAAGGGATGGGAGAACTTTGATTGTAGCAGACTGGATCCGTGCCAGAATGAGACTCATCTTCCTCTTCCTCATCATGTTCTTGTCGCATCTATCATTTCTAGGTACCCAATTAATGTAGGTGTCGTGATGTCGGCCAACATTTCATTGGTAGCACAACATACCAACACGGCCTACCCTTATCCTAACACTATCACAGAGCACCTGACTGATGTAATGTTAGATCCAAGATCATATGATACCAAGGTGAAGCCAAAGAAGCCATTTGACTAGTATTTGAAGATGGATGCGACAAACCCAAAGAAGAGAGCTCAGCCTTCTACCACCACATGCCAGTTTGACGAACCGAGAGTGGTAGTCACCGAGACAACTGTCATTCAATCTACCTCTATTGAGACCTCTTCTAGTGCTACTACCATGCCTCTGCCACCACCCTCAGATCTTGCCACAACCCTTAGAGCAGCCCCTGCTACTGCTCTGAGGCTGGTGCCCATGCTTACAGCTTCATTATCCGCTCTACGAATCTTCAATACATTGGCGAGTCTCAACAACTAGATGCAGATGACTACTTCAAAGTTTTCTGACATATATAGTATTGTTGCAGCATAGTCATCTATACAGGTACCACAGGTCTCCTATGATCTTGATGAGAAGATGAAGAAGATTCTGGATAACCAAAAGATGATCATGGACACTACGATACATCACAAGTCGGTTATTGAGGATTTGGCCAAAGAAGTGAAGAAGATGAGGAAGTCCCAAGGAAGCAACAGATCGATTGACAAGCTCAGGAAGGAGGTTACCAGACTTTTGATGGCTGGGAATCTACCCTTTGATATGTTACTTGACCCAGACTAGTCTGCCCCAGATCCATATGCACCATCTGCACAGGTTGCACTAGTTGGCTAGTCTGATGAGCCATGCCTTGTTGCCGACACTGCTAAGGCAGTGCGTGCAGTATTTGCCACTCCTACCACTCCTAGATATGATGATGATGATAAGTTGGTTGACCTAATGGGAGATGATGTTTCTGGGGATACTGAGATGTCCAAGGATCCATAGGGAGTTTTCTGTGCCCTCTCTCTTTTCATTCTTATATTTTTAAGCATTGGGGACACTGCTTACTTTTATTCGGGGAGGGGGGAGTTTATTTGATTTGACATATGACACATTTTGTATACATTTGGACTGTAATAATTTGATGATTCTGTTCCTTTTCTTATTTGTAGTTCATATATCTTTAGTAGTTATTGTTCATTAGCTTCTTTAATTTTCCACTTTAGTTCTTGTTTTGTTAGTAGCATCTTCTAATGTTTTTGTAAATAATAAGGCTTTGGTTTTCTTAATGCCACGATGCTTTCTAAAAGAAGTTTTTGTGTGAACTGGGTGACTCGTCCCAAGTATTGATGGCATGACAACCTTCTTAAGGATGTGAGTCATTTTATATATTTTTAGGTAATAATAATAGTAATAATAAAAGGCCTAATCAAGTCATTCTCGTAAAAAGAGTCATTCATGCTTCATTTGGTACCCACACACTTAACTACGTGCTTTTGGTTTGAAACAAGGTTTTTGAAATAAAATAGCTCTATTTAGTGACTTTGAGACTATTGAGTTGACTTTGGTAATCATTGAGTGGTTTATTGGACCATAGAGATCTTTAACTTGATTGTGGTTGTTGTAGTCTCTCGACTCTATCCTGTTCTAAGGTTTAGTTAAGTGAGGGGTGAGGTGATCTTTCGTTGCTAGTACAAGTACCCGTGCGAATGATCAGGAACTTTTCCCGAATGTGCTTCAAGGCGAAATCCTGAGTTTTCTTAGTTTGGGAAATGATTATAGGCTTTCCTTGGCCCGTTTGAGCTTTCTATTGCCAACCAATATTGTTATCCCTAGTCAACCCCCTTTGAGCTTCTAGCCTTTCTCATTTGATAACCATGATATAAGCCTTTACCCATTTTGTCGCGGTCCTCTCTTGGCACCCAAGCCTTCCTTAACACTCTTGTAAAATAAATGGCCTAAGGAATAATGAGGGAGAGTTGAGGAATTTGAAAAAGGTAACAAGGCACCAAAAATACAAAACAAATAATTTCTATGAAAAGAGAAGGCAAGAAAATAGAAAGAACAAAAAAAACAAAAAGAGAAAATGCAAGAAAGATTATAAAGGAAGGGTTGATGATTCAAAAAGAGGTAATGATCCCTAACACGAGCATTGAGGGAGAAAAAGAATGAAATGCACAAGACAGAGTGATGCCAAGTCTCTCTACCACCCAGGAAAAAGAGAATGCCTATAAGAATTTGTAACTGAGAGCCACGAAATGAAAATATGGAGTGCTTAATGAAAGGTGTAACCACTTAACCATATGGTGTCCTACCCCAATCCAAATTCTTTCATTACAACCCGAAATACGTACTACTTGTTTATGAACCGAGTAAGCTTACATTAGTGGTGATGTACACCATGGGCAAGCCTATGGTACTTGAAGCTGCACTTGTGACATTCTGTTGTGAGAGAAGAGTAAACCTTTCATTGATCTAAAGATTGAGTGCTAATCTTTGTAGTGAACTTGGAAAATTGAATGTAGAGGAAGAAAATTTTGGATTCCACCATGATCTACATGATAGAACAAGAGTCCTGGATGAGTAAAGTCAATTCCTGAAGCTCAAATGTCACATTAGAACTATAGGTACATGATATGTGAATGGTCAACTTAATGACAATGCACGAGTGTTGTTTGTAATTGTTGGTCCCAACTGAGTATGGATGGCTTACCATTGACTCGCTGAAATGACCTTTCACTCTGAGAAGGTGGGAACTAATCTATTTGCTAGAGGACAAGCAAAGACTTAAGTTTGGGGGAGTTGAGAAATTTGGATTTTGGCAACTTTTTAGTAACTTCTTGCTTTAGTTTAAGTCTTAAAGTGTTGATTTATGTTCCCAAAACTAATTGGAGTGAGAAAATTGCAGGAATGTTGGATATTTGGACTCTAATGAAGAAATCCAACTCAAAAAGAGTGTTCCGGCTCATAAGGAAAGAAGGGGCGCAATAGACCAGAAGTGCAGACCGCAGAATTCTCTCTGTGGCCGCAGATCTTATGTAGAATCCAAGAAGTGATTGAAGAGAAGTGCGTCCGCAGAATATGGTTGCACTGAAAATAATTCAAAAAGTTATGGAGTCCGCAAAAGGACCAAGAATGAAGCCTTGCTAGAAGTGCGGCTGTAGAAGCTGAAGTGCAACCACAGATCAAATTGTGCGGCTGCAGAATCTATCAACCTACAGACTCAAGCAATTTGTGGACCGCACATAGAATTGTGCGGTAGCAGACCCTGCTGAAGGGCATTTTATTGATGGGAATCACTTTTTAAGGTCATGTTTTGTTGTTTTCCTAGCTGTAGTCATTGTAGTTTACCATTTTGGGTAATTCGTGATCATTTTTGGACAAAAAAATCATAGTTTATCATTTCAATTTTATATTATGCCTTTAATTAGTGTTTCTTATTTGTTTTCTTCATTTTGCTACTATGAGTAGCTCGATTCTTACAAGGGTTGTGACCCAACCCCAGTGTGTAAACCTAATGGGTATTTAATTTAACCCTTGTTTATGATTGGCTATTTGCTATTTAGCCTTGTTCATGCTTTACTTTTATAATTAATGGTTGCAAACATTGATTAATGCCTTTTTGACTTGCTCTTTACTTAGAAAGAGGGACCTAGTCTAGGAAAACATGGCTAACAAGAAATTAAGCCAGTTAAGGATTTGACTAGCTTAATTAAAGGGTTTGAATTAGAGATAGGGAAAATCTGACTTCAGCTCATATCAACTATTTAGCTTGATACCCATTTGAGCTTGAGAAAGCCAAATTGGGCAAAATCACACTATGACCGGGAGGTATTGAGTGAGTAACTTAGAGTTGGGAGCTATGATATACCCCAATTACTAAAACGAGTGTTAACATAATTAACCCATTAGGAGAACACCTAGTCTAAGGTTACATGCCTAGGCCTTTTTACCTATTTGAAAACAACCAAAAACAATTAGTCCATTTCTAGTTTCATTTATTTAGTTGATCATTGATAGAATAGTTTATAGAAGTAATTAGTAGAACCAACTTGATTGGGAGTGTATTTAAGTTGTTTCATCTCCACGCATCAAGTATAGACTCGAAGACCCATTGTTAGCTCCAAGAGTAAATCGGCCCTGACTCATAATTGCATACTATTCTTCCAACGACCTCCCACTCATTATTGGGTGGCTAATCATATGGGATCGGTTTTCAGAGTTCTTCTTGAGGGAAATGTTCCTCAGATACTTCGGGCTGCCTGGCACATGGAGTTTGAGTAGCTGCACCAGGGCACTATGTTAGTGTCACAGTATGCCGTCAAATTCAGTGATTTGTCAAGACATGCACCTGCTTTTGTTTCTACAGTTAGAGAGCAAGTCTGCAGGTTCATTGAGGGGCTCAACCCTGATATCCAGTTTAGCATGGCTCAAGAGTTGGAGTTGGATGTTCCATTTCAGAAGGTGGTAGAGATCACTCGCCAACTAGAGGGCATGCGAGACTAGGAGGGAGAGGATATACGGGTTTAGGAGAGAGAGGGCAGGGAAGCTAAGAGGCCTCGTAGACCAAAAGGATCTACTAGTCCCTATTTTTGAGGCACGGTATGCCATGGTAGAGGTTTTGTGGGTCAGTCTGTTAGTTTTCACTTTAGGCTTTGCGCGATGCTTCAGATATCCATGGGTCTCAGAGTGCCTGTGCCAGGCAGTTTCCACAGCTATGCTAGCGGAGAACCTATTTTGAGTGTGGAGATACCGGTCACATTGTGAGAGATTGTCCCAGACTCTAAATAGATGTGTCCCAGCGGGGTATCCAGGCTATGCGTTCTACTCGAGTTGCTGATATCATTGTACCGCCATCTTGGGGTACAGGTCAGGCGGGTAGAGGGCCTAAAGGGGGGGTCTGTCCGTTGATGTACTTTCTATAGTAGGGATGAGGCCACTGCACCGGATGGTGTCGTACAAGTATTGTTTTGATTTGTTATAGAGGAGTATCATTCATATTTTGTTTCGGTTCTGCTTATCGGGGTGAGTCCTCCTATGTTTCTTAACATATGGGTGAGTTTCATAATTTTGTACTCTACTTATGTGTTTACCCCTATTGGGAGATTCTATAGTGGTAGCCCATGTCTATCGTTTTATTTTATTCATTATAGAGAGCTGTAAGACTAAGAATGACTTTCTGTTACCCATTACGGTAGGTTTTGATGTGATTTATGGGTGGTCAGTTATGATTTGTGAATTAGATGCTCTACCGGTGTGGAGTTCAGCATGTGCTGTGACCTTGCTAGCGAAACTTTATTTAGTGGAAGGTTTTGGTTTGTATGATGTGTAATCTACTTGTGATTCAAAGCTGAGGATGGGATCGTCGCGTTTCCATGAGGTTTGTTATGTTTGGGTCGAGCTGCGTGCCACAGTGAAGTTATATTAGGATGATATCCTTGTGAGTTGTTCATATACTTTGATTCTCCCTTATGGAATTAATTCGTAGTATGCTACTGATAGGAAGTTGTGCCGGTCAGGCTTGATTGATAGTTCTTTCATGTGTTCCCTCTTATATTCAATCATATTCATACTGCGCTTATTGGGGTTTAGCTTGCTAGGTGTGTGCCCAAGTGGTGTTGGGT
>AWOL01S0067575.1:0-17615 GCA_000715115.1 Nicotiana otophora
CACTGGTAATATTTGTACTTATGAATAAAACTCAAGTTAAGCGTGTGTTAATTGATCCAGGTACTTCGGCCAACATCATTCGATCAAGGGTCGTAGAGCAACTCGGTCTACAGAACCAGGTCATGCCCGCAACCCTGGTACTAAACGGATTCAATATGGCGTGTGAAACTACTAAGGGCGAGATAATTTTGCCAGTAAATGTGGTTGGGACCATCCAAGAAATGAATTTCCACGTGATCGAGGGCGATATGAGATATAACGCCCTATTCGGGAGGCCATGGATCCACAACATGAGAGCAGTACCCTCGACCCTTCTCCATGTTCTGAAATTCCCAACATCGGAAGGAATCAAAACGGTTTGCGTGGAGTAACTGGCCGCAAAGGAAATATTTGCCGTCAATGAAGTGATTCTGATATCTTAACTATCATCGACAAAGGGATCAGATTCGAAGGAGATACGGGATACCAAATAGCAATCACAAACGTCAGCCTCGACCCAACTAGAAAATCAAAAGACTGGCGAAAATGATGACTATGGGATCCTTCGTGGTCCCTGATGATTCCGACACCACCAAATCAATGGTCGAAGAGCTGGAGCAAATCACGTTAATCGAACATCTACCCGAGCGAAAGGTATACCTAGGCACGGGGTAAGATCCCGATCTTAGGAAAAAGCTTATTCAATTTCTTATAGCTAACATGAACTATTTTGCTTGGTCTCATCTTGACATGACAGGGATCCCACCGAAAATAACCACTCATAGACTAAGCTTGGATCCAAAATTCCATCTGGTAAAGCAAAAAAAGAAGGCCCCAATCCGAGGTCAAACATACCTTTATCAAGGACGAGGTAACTAAACTCCTTAAAATAGGATATATTTGAGAAGTAAAATACCCCGAATGGCTAGCAAATGTGGTGGTAGTCCCTAAGAAGGGAAACAAACTTAGAATGTGTATAGATTATAAAGAGTTGAACAAAGCATGCCCTAAGGATTCTTTTCCTTTGCCTAATATTGATTGTATGATTGATGCCACGGCCGGCCACGAGACTCTCAGTTTTCTCGATGCCTACTCCGGGTACAACCAGATACAGATGAACCCGGAGGATCAGGAAAAGTCCTCATTTATCACTAAGTACGGTACCTACTGTTATAACGTAATGCCATTCGTTCTAAAAAATACTGAGACAACTTATCAACGCCTAGTAAATTGAATGTTTGAAAAATAAATAGGAAAATCAATGGAGGTTTATATTGATGACATGTTAGTTAAGTCCTTGCGAGCAGAAAACTATTTAAAGCATTTGCAGGAAACTTTCGACATACTGAGGGAGTACAGTATGAAGCTCAACCCTAAAAACTGTACATTCGAGGTTGGCTCGGGCAAGTTTCTTGGTTTCATGGTGTCCAATCGAGGAATTCAGATCAACCCCGATATAATCTAAGCTATCGAGGACATCACAGTAGTAGATAATATAAAGGACGTGCAGAAGCTAACGGGGCGGATAGCTGTCCTAGGACGATTCATTTTGAGATCCTCATATAGGAGCCACCAATTTTTCTCACGGCTTAAGAAGAAAAGCAACTTTGCGTGGACTCTGGAATGCCAGCTAGCTTTGGAAGAACTAAAGCGGTATTTATTAAGCCCATTGTTGCTTCATTCCTCGAAAGTGGACGAACAACTTTACCTGTACTTAGCTGTCTCGGAGATAGCGGTAAGTGGAGTTCTGGTTCGAGAAGAATGAGGTACGCAATTCCCTATTTATTATATCAATCGGACCTTAGGTGAGGCCGAAATTAGATATCCACACGTAGAAAAATTAGCGCTTTCTTTAATAAGCGCCTCTAGGAAACTAAAACCATATTTCTAGTGTCATCCGATACATGTTGTAACAACTTATCCTCTTTGAAATATTTTGCACAAACCCGAGCTTTCGGGTCGATTGGCCAAATGGGCCATAGAAATCAACGGGTACAATACTGAGTATCGACCCCGAACCGCTATCAAATCTCAAATCTTTGCGGACTTCGTGGCTGACTTTACGCTGACCTTCGTACCCGAGATTGAAAAAGAACTACTTATAAAATCGGGTACCTCTTCGGGAAACTGNAAATCTCAAATCTTGGCAGACTTCATGGCTGACTTTACGCCGGCCTTCGTACCCGAGATTGAAAAAGAACTTAAGATAAAGCTGGGTACCTCTTCGGGAGTCTGGACCATCTTTACGGACGGTTCTTCGAATGCGAAGGGGTCCGGATTAGGCATTGTACTGAAATCACTCACAGGTAATGTAGTTAGACAGTCTATCAGAACTACAAAATTGACTAATAATGAGGCCGAGTATGAGGCCATGATTGCAGGTCTCGAACTAGCTAGGAGCTTGGTAGCGGAAGTCGTAGAGGCTAAGTGTGATTTCTTCCTCATGATAAACCAAGTTAACGGGACTTTCGAAGTCCGAGAAGATCGAATGCAGAGGTACTTGGATAAACTAGAGGTGACTCTACGTCGATTTAAGGAATGGACTTTCCAACATGACCTCGAGAATAGAATAGCGAGGTCGACACTCTCGCAAACTTAGGTTCATCGGTCGAAGATGACGAACTCAACTCGGGGACTGTCGTACAACTCATGAGATCGGTAATCGAAGAAGGTCACACCGAGATAAACTCCACAAGTTTAACCTGGTATTGGAGAAACAAATACATAGAGTACTTTAAGAAAGGGAAGCTTCCATCAAATCCAAAGGAATCAAGAGCTCTGCGCACAAAGGCAGCACGGTTCACCTTGTTCGAAAATGGAACACTTTTTAGAAGGACGTTCGATGGACTATTGGCAATATGTTTGGGATCGGGGGATACCGATTACATCCTACAGGAAATTCACGAGGGCACTTTTGGAAATCATTCTGGTGCCGATTCGCTGGTCGACAAAGTAATCAGTGTCGCGCCCCATTTTCTCGTGAAAGCGGGTTTCGACGTTGTGACAACTATTTTGGATGGGAGATAGAGTGCTAAAAGAAGAAGAGTCGCCACCTAACAGTTTTTGAGGTATGTTAGGGCACCTATTATGTAGATAACTCTGTTTGACTAGTCAACGCCACCAAAGATCGGGTAAGGGCTCAAATTACCTCAAAATAAAGGTGTTAGGTACTCTTCGAGGTCCACAACTATGGGTCCCAGACGAACTTAAGATTATGTGGATTATAATTAGGCAAGATAAACAAAGAGAGTAAGGGTCAAAGAAATTTATTATAACACAATGAGAAATAAGGATTACAAGGATATAACTATGACGGTCTATATTAGATGGCTAAAAGTATAAAGAAGAGAGGGGGAGTCCTAAGTTTTTTAGCCTAAAGGATAACCCCGTGCAACATAAATAATACTTCGAAACTCCCTTAAGGTAGGGAATTACTCATATTATTCAGCGGGCACAGACTATCATCTCCTGCTACCCGATTACTATGTTAAAGTTGTTTACTTAAGCGCTCTAATTCAATTCTAAGTCGTGCCCTATGCGTGCACTGCCCGTCCCGTACCTATGGTCCAGGAGGCATTGGACATCTATTTAAGGTTGGTTCTAGACTAGACTTAGGCTGCTCAAAATGATAAAACTAGGCGACATACAAAACAAGTTGGACTTCATGTAAGGACAGTTAGGGGCTCAAGTTAGCCTCCACACTTAAACAACAAATGCACGCAAAACAGGTTCTCACATTAGGCGTTAGACAGTATCAGAACTGAGACAAATTAAAGCTATTTAAGCCTTATAGATATGGTTTCTATATGACCTTGGATTCAAATGTGCAGACAGTTTCAGATGCGTAAGATGCCACTTTAAGCTTATAGACATGATCTCTAGGTGATTTACGCAGTTGGGGGAAGTGAGAACAATCGAAAATATTCAGAATTACTCGTGTTTGATCGTATGGGCATGCTCTCTAATAGTGGCATGGCTAAGAAATGAAACAGTGTTTGAAAGTTCAATATTTACACTTTAAAGAGAGTGGTAATACCCCATAGGCAGGATTTCTAACGATTAAAGATTGACTGATTTTTTATACTTAGCCCCTATAGGCATATTTTCTAGGTGAGCAGTATGATAACAATAGCAAATTAACCAATTAAAGTCCTATAGGCATGATTTCTGGATAAAAATCAATAGAACATAAGCTAGTATAATCTTATAGGCATGGTATCTAATGAATATGCTGCAGTTATTGAAGGAATGGTTATTGACATTTGTTTCCTATAGGCATGTTGTCTAGTAATACATGGCAGTAGACATAGGAATAAATAAAGCATTTATGCCTTGATAGTAGACAAGTTGTGTGAGTGTGTGATTCTCCTAATGGCATAATTTCTACCAGTGTACATGGAAATTGAATTGCATATATGACACATTAGATAAAATAACAAGTAGATCATACGAATCCTATAGGCATGTTTTCTACCCTTTCATGCAAACATTAGAGTATGCCCATTTCCCCGATTTCACTAACACTCTAAATGTTTATTACAAATTTATTGCAGACCCAATGATGAATGTAATTATAAAATATTATACAAGCAATAAAAGTAGGCCTATAGTAGGCCCAAAAGGAGATACCTAGTATTGTCTGGCCTTCAACAAATGCTTTCTTCACAAATAGCATACCTATATCCCAACAGGGGACTATATTCATCAGCACAACCCAGAAACCACAGAGGAACTCAAACTAAACCAAACATCCACAGATTGATCATACGACCCAAACATTGAATCACACAAAAATCACTTAAACAAACCAGTTTGCATATTTAGTAGATAGAATGAGGAAAGAACTGAGTGTCAGAGACAGCTAAGGTCTCAGTAGTTAAGAGAGTGGCCAACGAACCCCAAATCAAAAAACAGACATGTTAACTTACATCGTGAAGCAAAACAGTGTCAAACATGGTAGGGAAACACAAATTAAGATAGCCATTCCAAAGGTCCCAAATAATCATTGAGGCTACAGAATCATGCAAACCAAAGACATGTTGAGGGACACATTTATAGGGGAAGCAAGTCATAGTAGATAGTAAAGGTCTTAACATAGATTAGAATGCATTACAAATGCAAGTCAGCCATTACAGGAATTCATAATAGAGTTGAAATGAAAGCTCATGTCAAATAGTAAATGTAAACGTTCAGGTGCCAAAACATTAGGCTAAATGAACTTAAGAGGGTCTAAGTTATTCAAGAGAAGCTTATTCAAATTACATATCTCAAAAATGGAAATTTTAGGTAAACATCAAATGCTAAAGAGGTTCAGATCATAAGACAAGTTTAATTCTAGCAAAGTTACACACAGAGATGGTCTGAGAACACATTAGGTCATGAAATTCAGAGGCGTGAATATACAGGACATAAGCACAGAAGAATGAAATCGTAAATCCAAGAGACTTACCAGTTATCAGTTGAATAAACAAATAACAACAAATTCCACAGTGCTCTGAATGTCAACAAAGAGCAAGAACCCAGATTCTTAGTGCGTCAAAGTTCCCAAGGGCTTCAAATAAACCCCAGGCTGTGCTCGCACCAAGAAAAGTTGAAAATCAAATTTCGGTGGCCTTGGCTTTCAGCCGGCCAAGAACCGGAATATAGAATAAGAGAATAAGAGAACAATAGAGTAATAGATTTGATTTTTTTTTAGTGAATCCATGTAATTAAAAAGTCTGTTTCAAAGGGAAAAGTGGAGGGGTTTATATAGTAGTAGAAATCAAACAAACAAATCAACATAAATAAGAAAATAATAACATGCAGAATCAGTAAAAGTCAGATTAGAGAAAAATTATGTAAACCCTAGTTGACAGAAATCGAAAATTGGCCGGAGATCTTGGCTAATCGAACCCATATAGCCTTGATATAAATGTATCTAGACGAAATATTGTCTGAATCCCAACGACTAAAACTGATTCCCTTTTATTTGAAGATTTGTACTTTGCAAAAAATAGAGCAAGTACTATTACCACAAAGAGGTAACCAGTGGAGAAGGAACATGTATATGGTAAGTAAATAACAGGTGAATCCCATGTCTAATGGGATTAGAAGAGGGATTGGTGAAGGGCGGCGATTAGGATTCTTCAGAGAAAGGCGAAACAGAGAGATTTTAGAGGCGGCGGGTAGTGGAAGTTTTCTCTAGGGTTTGGGGTATTGGGAGTATAAAGAAAATGAGGGGAGTGTTATGAGTCGTTGATCAATTTTGATCAACGACTGAGATTTAAATAGGCTGGGTCGGGTTTTGGACTGGGTAGGTTCATTAGGTTACTTCGGCTGCTGGGGTTATTGGGCCAAGGGTCTATTGGTCCGAAATTAATCCTAATTTTGGGCCAGATTTTAAAAATAGGAAATTAAAGGAAAATAATTTAATAAAACAATTAAATAAATTATAAAAAATTCTATTTATGCAAAGTAATATTTTAAAATAATAGTAGAAGATTATTAAAATGTAAGATATTATTTTGACCTTAAATAAAATGACAAATGCAATAAAAATTATAAAATACAGGTTATTATAGCAAGATTGTGCAAATGGCTTAAAAATACTAATGTAATTATACAAAATAGAGTAAAATATCTGAAGCAAGTATTATAGATGCAAAATAATAATTTTAGGTAATTAAGTCATCACAAAATAATTGAAAAGAGTAATTAAAAAATATTCAAGTAATTTAAATGCAGGAAAATCAATTTTAAAACTGTGGAAATTATGAAAAATTATAAACAAATACTTGTATAGATTTGTAACTAAATAATGATTTCAAATGATGTTTTGAAAGTATATATACTATTCGAGAAAATATGAGGGCAAAATTGGGTAACAATAGTTGCCCCTCTTTACCCGGGAATGATGAAAGAGTTGTCGGGTAAAGAAAATGATGATCAATTTTGGCCGAATTTAGTGAGGAATGATGTGATTTGAAAAATGGGCCGAAACCTGGTTTCTTAGTTGCCTACACATCCCTGGCGTTACGAGAATTAGGCTGTGTGTAGTTCTGGACCCAACGGTGAACGCAACCGATAGAGTTATTATAGGAGTGTTCGCATATTTCGGAGACGATTCTTTTGGGTAAGATAGTATCGGATGAATTTATGCGGAGTCATGCATGTGAATATGAAACATTACGGATGTATCACAGAGCAAATATCTGAATGGTCATAGAGTAAAAGTGGGCAATTGCTGGTGGTCGGTTACGTTTGAAATAATTGAAGGATGTGAACGTTGTGAACGGAAATCGGAGCAAAGATTGCTCCCGTTTGTAGAACAGTTACCTCCTGGATTACCTGCAAAACTTAAAACACGGTGCATACGAATATATATATGGATTATTGCAAAAATTTAAAACATGATGCAAATTCCCTTTGGACCATGAAGGTTGTCTTTGGGCGGTGAGGATGATATCCTTAGACCATGACGTCCTGGGCCATGAAGCGCATGACAATGATTCGCAAGCCATGAAATGGTGTCCTTGGGCTATGAGGATGGTGCCTCTGGACGATGACTCCTTTGAATAATGATGTGCAATATTAAGAGATCCTCAGGCCATGGAATGGTATCTTCTGGCTATGAGGATGATGCCTTCGGACTATGATGCCTTTGGACAAGATGGCGATGCCTCAACCCATAAAATGCAAAGATATGATGCTTGTCCATATGCGAGGACGATACAAGACAAGGCTTAGTCTTGTGAGATGAGGGCGGCACTTAGCCCTAGGTGACCAAAGAGATAGTGCTAGGTCTTAGGTAGCGTAGTGGAGATAATATTCAGTTCTCACGCAAGAAAAGTCAATGCTTAGCCTTATGCAATTAGGGAGGTAGTGCTTAGCCTCATGCAAGAAGATGAGACAATACTTAGTCTCATGCAGGGAAAGGCAGTGCTTAGTCGTATGCAATTAGGGGGCGATGCTTAGCCTCATGCAAGAAGATGAGACAATGCTTAGTCTCATATCGGCAGTGCTTAGCCTTATGCAATTATAGAGGCAATGCTTAGCCTCATGCAAGAAGAGTATACAATGCTTAGTCTCATGCAGGCAGTGCTTATCCTTATGCAATTACGGAGGTAATGCTTAGCCTTATGCAAGAAGAGGAGACAATGCTTAGTCTCATGCCGGCAGTGCTTAGCCATATGCAATTATGGAGGCAATGCTTAACCTCATGCAAGAAAAGGAGACAATGCTTAGTCTCATGCAGGCAGTGCTTAGCCTTATGCAATCATGGAGGCAATGCTTAGCCTTATGTAAGAAGAGGAGACAATGCTTAGTCTCATGCAAGCAGTGCTTAGCCTTATGCAATTATGGAGGCAATGCTTAGCCTTATGTAAGAAGAGGAGACAATGCTTAGTCTCATGCAAGCAGTGCTTAGCCTTATGCAATTATGGAGGCAATGCTTAGCCTTATGCAAGAAGAGATAATGCTTAGTCTCATGCAGGTAGTGCTTAGCCTCATGCAAGAAGAGGAGACAATGCTTAGCCTCATGCAAGAAGAGGAGACAATGCATCCGGCTGTCATAGAAACAAAGTTTTTGAAAAACTATGTATGCATTTGACAAATTATTTGCAAAAATATAGTTGTTTGAAATGCGTTTGTGAGATCAAATAATTTTGATGAACCAGTGACTGTGAAGCATTTAGAGACATTGCAACCTCTTCGCCTTAGAATATTTTAGGGTCATCGTCAAAATTCTGCCCCAGTTTAAATGCATACTTCTGACAATATTTTTGGATGTTCCGCATATGAGGAAGTTGGTTGAACTTGCGATCTTGCCCCAATTTCTGATCGTGGGGAAAATGAAGATTTTATTAAGATGTGATCGAACCCACAGGGCTGCCTACGTATCCCCTCTTAAACGGGAATCAGGTCAAGCATAGTTCAGTTACATCAAGTAAAGAATTGTAAACAATCCTAAACATAGTATCTCTTGACTGTGTGTAAGTTGATAGGTTTTGGCCAAATCTCTCCGTCCATTTCTGCAAGTATGAGTGCTCCTCCTGTTAGTACTCGATGAACCATATAGGGACCTTGCCAGTTGGGTGAGAACTTCCCCTTGGCTTCGTCCTGATGTGGGAAGATCCGCTTTAGCAGTAACTGCCCCGGTGTAAATTGTCTTGGTCTGACCTTGTCACGACCCAAAATCCCACCACAGGAGTCGTGGTGGCACCTAGTCTCTAAGATTAGGTAAGTCAATTTCAATTACATTTTGGAGCCATTTTGTTTTTAAATAAGTAATCAAAACTAATAGTGGAACAAATATAACTATACAACCTCCCAAGACTGGTAGTACTGAGTCACCAACTCTAACTGAATACATGGAATGATCATGATGACCGAATATACAATATTTTTTTATTAACAATTAACAGTATAATAAAATGAAAAGACTCCAAGGGAAGCAACTCTACCTTGAATCCTTACGATCCCGCTTTAACTCTGTTCAATTCTGATATCTCCAATACCTAGCTCTGCACAACAATGTGCAAAAGTGTAGTATGAGCACACCACGATCGGTACCCAGTAAGTATCAAGACTAACCTCAGTGGAGTAGAGACGAGGTACAGTTAAGACACTTACTAGTCTAATAGTCTATGCGAGATAATATATAAAATAATAGAAAACAAGTAACAATAAGGGAAACATAAAACAACTAATGATATGCACAGCAGAAAACAAGAACACCATTAATATCGATCAACAATTAATAATTACAATTACACCCAATTAAATCAAATCCTTCAAATAAATGTCTTTCACATAAAATTATTCCAAATAACTATTTTTCAAATATAATTTCTTCAAATAAATATTTTTCAAATATATTTCCTTTGAATAAATTTCTCTCAAATATAATTCCTTTAAATTTATATCTTTCGAATGTAATCCTTTCCAATAAATCCTTTTCCATAAAAATCCTTCCAATTAAATATTTTGAATACAATTCTTTCAATTAAAAAGTCACTATGTGACACTTCATTTCATAACCATTCAACCACGGGTCTCAGCCCATTTTCATATTTTTCATAAACACGGGTCTCAACCCATTTTCATATTTCCACGGCACTTCGTGCCCATAATTAAATCATTATATTTCCCTGGCACCTCGTGCCCTCATTTCATATCACAACTGCATGGATAAATTTCATTCACGGCACCTTGTGCCCATATTTTATTTTTATAATCCGCCTGGCAATAGCCACAGGCTCCCAATTTCAACATAAATCAGATTATTATCAATTTACCAACAACAAGATAAATTTCACAAGTTATAAAAATAAACACAAGGAAAATCACAACATCACATAAAAATCACCAATGCAACCACTCCTCGTCATCACATACCAATCCTGACAATAGCCACCTTTATCTCTCATATAACCACCCTTATCCCTCTTCCATGACAATACCAATAGCCAATCTTATCGCTCTTATTGCCACCCTTATCGCTCATATAGCCGCCCTTATCGCTCCGCCCAGATAATATTCCAACAAACACAACAACAGTGAAATGCCACACTTATACCCACATAATGTCAACGGTAAAATGCCACCCTTATCTCCTCAAAATAATAACTCACACAACACAACAATTTACACGGCAACATAACACTCAATTCCTAAGGGGTAATTCCCCCACTCGAGGTTAAGCAAGACACTTACCTTTTTGAAGTTAGGCCGATATTCCAAAATAGCCTTCTTTCTTGAATTGACCTCCGGACAGCTCAAATCTATCCAGATTAATTGTAAAAATTCATTAATATTCATCAAACATAATTCCGGATAATAATACGTCGACTTAAAATTTTATTCCAAAAAGTCAACAAAAGTTCACGCGGGGCCCGCCCCTCGGAACCCGACATAAGTTTTATGAAATCCGAACACCCATTCCGATACGAGTTCAACCATGCCAATTTTATCGAATTACAATAACAAATCGACCTCTAAATCTTAAATTTTCTTTTTGGAAGATTTTACAAAAATCTTGATTTTCCTCCATTAAAATACGAATTAAATGATGGATTGAAAGGAATAATCATGGAAATTAATAAAAACTAGATAAGAATCACTTACCCCAAACACCCACACAAGAATCTCTCCAAAAACCGCCTTCTACCGAGCTCCCAATTTGATTTTGTGTTATGAACTCAAACCCATTCGCGACCATTGCTTCGCGTTCACGAAGCATAACCTCGACTGCCAAAATTTAACCCGTCACGAATGCGACACAAGCCTCGCAAACGCGAAGGTTTACTGTCCCCTCGTTCGCGAATGCGACGCACATCACGCGAACGTGAAGGCCAAACGCCTATGATCCCCAGCTGCTTCCTTTTCTTCTTCATGAACGCGTAACACCTCTCGCGTTCGCGATGCACATCCTGTCCACCCTTTGCGAGTGCGTCCTCATCTTCGTGAACGCGAAGAGCAAATAGTTCCATCTTCTCAGTTCCTCTTCACGAACGTGATCACTCGTACTCGAACGCGAAGAAGACTTGCCCCAACTGTACACGAACACGGACCAATATTCGCGAATGCGATGAAGAAAATGCTACTTCCATCCAAATACACTACGCGTTCGTGACCCTTTCCTCGCGAACACGATGAAGGATTTGAGGCACCAGATACCAGCAGATCACAGCAGTGGAAAATGAAGGAAAAATGGTTCGAAATCAATCTGAAACACGCCCGAGCCCCTTTGGACCTCAACCAAACCTACCAACAAATCTTAATACATCATTCGAACTTAATCGAATTCTCAATTCACATCAAACAATATCTAAATCATGAATCACACCCCAATTCAAACTTAATGAACTTTGAAACTTTAATTTTTACAATCGATGTCGAAACCTATCAAATCACGTCCGATTGTCCTCAAATTATTTACACAAGTCATAATTGACATTACGGACCTACTCTAACTTCCGGAATCGAATTCCAACCCCGATATCAAAAAGTCCACTTCCGGTCCAAATTTCAAAAATTTGACTTTTGCCATTTCAATCCTAAATCAGCTACGAACATCAAATTCACAGTCCGGACATGCTCCTAAGTCCAAAATCACGCAACATAGATAACGGAACTGATGGAACTCCATTCCGGAGTCGTCTTCACACAGTTCCGACTACGGTCAGAATTCTAAGACTTAAGCTTTCGTTTTATGGACTAAGTGTCCCAAATCACTCTAAATCATCCGTAAATCAAACTCGACCACACCCGAGGGCCATAATACATATTTTGAGGTTGCTCGAGACCTTAAGTCACTGAACGGGGTATTAATTCTTAAAATGATAAGTCGGGTCATTACAGACCATTTTGTTGAAAGCTCTTGCCATTCTATTCTGGTAGAGTTGACCGTGGCATACCGCTTTCATGTTTTTTCTATTGATGAGAGACAGTTGTTCATATCGCCTATGTACCCATTCTGTGTCGCTGAGCTCAGCTTCTTGTATAATTCTTAGAGAAGGGATTTCTACTTCGACAAGGATAACCGCTTCCGTACCGTAGACCAGCAAGTAAGGAGTTGCCCCAGTTGATGTGAAAACCATGGTACGATACCCGAGTAGAGCACATGGAAGCTTCTCGTTCCATTGTTTGTAATTGTCTTCCATTTTTCTTAGTATCTTTTTGATGTTTTTGTTGGCGGCTTCTACAGCTCCATTCATATGTGGCCTGTATGCTGTGGAATTCTTATGCTTGATCTTGAAAGTTTCACACATGGCCTTCATTAAATCACTGTTGAGATTGGCAGCACTGCTGGTGATGATTGACTCTGGTAATCCAAACCAACAAACAATGCGATCCCGAACAAAATCTGCGACGACCTTCTTAGTTACGGCTTTGTAAGATGCGGCCTCAACCCATTTTGTGAAATAGTCTATGGCCACTAGAATGATCCTATGCCCATTTGAAGCAGCGGGTTTGATTGGATTGATGACATCCATGCCTCAAGCGGATCTGGAGTCCTTCTATATAGAATTTCTCCACTTTGAAAGAAATGATTGGCTAACCTTCGCAGTGTGCTCTGAGTATGAGTTGCGTGTTCCGGGTACTCTCCCTTTGCCAAGTATTCTTTGATGTTATGGAACCATGGATTTCCGTCACTTTCTTCTTCAACATGAGCACAATAAGCCGGTTTTTTATGAATTCCTATTGGGATAAGATAGATGAAGTTCTTGTCTGGGTGTTGTATCATGGAAGATAAAGTGGCCAATGCATCTGCGAACTCGTTATGAATCCTCGGAACATGTTTGAACTCTATCTTCGTGAACCTCTTGATCAACTCTTGTACACAATACATATATGGTAATATTTGCGTGTTCTTGATAGCCCATTCTCCTAAAACCTGATGCACCAAAAGATCGGAATCTCCAATCACCAGCAACTCTTGAACATTTATGTCAATGGCCAACCTGAGTCCCAAGATGCAAGCCTCATATTCTGCCATATTGTTGGTACATAGAAACCTGTGTTTTGCAGATAGTGTTGGCCTGTTTCTGATACTAAGACAGCTCCGATACCCACTCCTTTAAAGTTTGAATCTCTGTCGAAGAACATTCTCCAACTATCATATGCTTCGGTGATATCTTCTCCTACGAATGATACCTCTTCATCGGGGAAATACGTTTTCAATGGTTCGTATTCTCCATCTACAGGATTTTCTGCCAAATGATCTGCCAACGCTTGCCCTTTGACCGCCTTCTAAGTTACATAGATGATTTCGAATTCACTCAGCAATATCTGACATTTTATTAACTTTCCCGTAGGCATAGGTTTCTGGAAGATGTATTTCAGCAGATCCATCATTGATATGAGATATGTGATGTATGCACAAAAATAATGCCTCAACTTTTGAGCTATCCATGTCAAAGCGCAGCAGGTGCGCTCATGCAAAACGTACCGGGTTTCGTAAGGTGTGAATTTCTTACTCAGATAATATATTGTCTGCTCCTTTCTTCCAGTCTCATCATGTTGTCCCAGAACACAACCAAAAGCCCCATCTAGTACGGACAAATAAAGCAGCAAAGGTCTTCCTAGTTCTGGTGGGACCAGAACAGGTGGTTTAGACAAATACTCCTTGATTTTGTCGAAGGCTTTCTGACATTCTTCAGTCCAGTTTGTTGCAACAAACTGGACTGAAGAATGTCAGAAAGCCTTCGACAAAATCAAGGAGTATTTGTCTAAACCACCTGTTCTGGTCCCACCAGAACTAGGAAGACCTTTGCTGCTTTATTTGTCCGTACTAGATGGGGCTTTTGGTTGTGTTCTGGGACAACATGATGAGACTGGAAGAAAGGAGCAGACGATATATTATTTGAGCAAGAAATTCACACCCTTCGAAGCCNTTTGTTGCAACATCTTTCTTCAGCATTTTGAAGATCGACTCACAGATCACGGTTGGTTATGCTATGAAACGGCTGATGTAGTTGAGACACCCTAAGAAGCCCATCACATCTTTCTTATTCTTCGGAGGTGGAAAGTCCTGTATATCTTTGACCTTTGACGGGTCCAATTCAATCCCTCGACGATTGACGATGAATCCTAACAATTTTCCGGCAGGGACTCCGAAGGCACACTTTGCAGGATTCAATTTCAGCTTGTTCCTTCGAAGCCGATCAAAGAATTTCCTCAAGTCTGCTATATGATTTGTGCTTCTTCTGGATTTGATGATGACATCATCCACGTACACCTCTATTTCCTTATGTATCATGCCGTGGAAAATGGTTGTCATGGCTCTCATGTAAGTGGCTCCAGCATTCTTCAAACCAAACGACATCATTTTATAGCAGTACATTCCCCATGGTGTGATAAAGGCTATCTTTTTGGCATCCTCTTCATCCATCCATATCTGATGATACCCTACGAAGCAATCCACAAAGGACTGGAGTTCATGCTTGGCACAATTCTCGATCAGTATGTGTATATTGGGCAATGGAAAATCATCTTTGGGACTCTCTTAGTTTAAATCTCGGTAATCAACACACACTCTGACTTTTCCATCTTTCTTCGGAACCGGCACAATGTTGTCCAACCAAGTTGGATATTCAACCACTGTGAGAACCTTGTCTTTGATTTGCTTGGTGACCTCCTATTTTATCTTCAAACTTATATCCGACTTGAATTTTCTGAGCTTTTGTTTTACCGGTGGACACACGAGATTGGTAGGTAGCTTGTGAGCCACTATGGATTTGCTCAAACCAGTCATATCATCGTAGGACCATGCAAAGATATCTTCATACTCTTTTAGGAATCATACATACTATTCCTTCTCAGATGGTGATAGGTGAATGTTTATACGTGTTTCCTTGGCCATTTCGGAGTCCCCTAAGTTAACTGTCTCAGTCTCGTCTAAAATAGACTTAGGCTTGTTTTTAAAGTTTTTCACTTCTCTGACAATTTCCTCAGGTATTATGTCATCTTCCAGATCATCTGATTCATTATCCAGTATGAACGAACCAACCTTTAGGAATGGGAATAATCAAAAGAAAGAAAAACAAAAAGTAACCAAGTTAGTAAGAAATATTAAAAGAGTATTTGCAATATTAAAACATGTTTCACAAAGTCATGCAATAATTCGCGTCCTAATTTGGGGACCTCATTGTGCCCGAGGTAGGCCTAAGCGACATGTAGACTTGGAGAAAATTGATGCCAGCATTTGCGTCATTTCATTAATGCCAAAAAAGTTTACGTAATAATGATCAACACGTTGGCATAATTTTCTTCAAGTAATGCACATACTATGATAGCGTCCATTGGGATTGTAGAAATCCCGTCGGACTTTGGACAGGGCTTATCTTAGCGGGCTATTACGTTAAAAATGTTCTAACCCGTACTAGATTTAACATGATGCATGTACATTGGATATTGGAGTAAGGTTTCTAGAATTTCCTAGACTGGTACTTCTAAGTGGACAACTTGAGAGGGAAAGGCACGGGACCGTCGATTGCACCGATGATCGACTAGTCTACCACAAATAAGCCTTTTCATTTTAAAAAAGTTAAATTTGGAAGAGCGCAGACACTCATCAAGCGTCGCTATATTGCTAATTGGCACGAGTGGAATATGATGTGAAGCATGCTTTATGCAAAAATAATAATACGTTGCCAAGTATTTGCATGATAAAATACGTAAAAGCAGTAAATAAAATAGCAAAAGTAAATAGAGAAGAAATACAAAAGAAAGGAGTCAGTTTAGTTCATAAAAGAAATGCGGGAACTTAATGAAACAAGTAAGGAAATGGGGATGGGGGAGGTGTGATATGGCAATCTTAGGCAAGATGAAATGAAAAGTGGTCATAGCAAATAAAGGTGAACGGGAAAGGGATGTGCATGTCATAACAGATTTAAATATAGGTGAACGGGGAAGAGATGTGCATGTGAAAACAACTTTAAACAAATAAAGGTGAATAGGGGAAGGGATATGTATGTAATAGCAAATTTAAACACATAAAGGTGAAGAAGGGAAGTGCATGTAATAAAGAAAGTAATCCACGTAAGTCAAGTTCATTATGGTAAGAGCCTAAGTATATCACCAGCAGAGTCTCCATGTTGTCGCGTCCCATTTTCTGGCGAAAGTGGGTATCGACATTGTGACAACTCTTTTGGATGGGAGATAGAGTGCTAAAAGAAGAAGAGTCGCCACCTAATGGTTTTTAAGGTGCGTTAGGTCACCTATTATGTAGATAACTCTATTTGACTAGTCAACGCCACCAAAGATCGGGTAAGGGCTCAAATTACCTCAAAGAGAAGGTGTTAGACACTCTTCGAGGTCCACAAATATGGGTCCCGGCCGAACTTAAGATTATGTGAATTATAATTAGGCAAGATAAACAAAGAGAGTAAGGGTCAAAGAAATTTATTATAACACAATGAGAAATAAGGATTACAAGGATATAACTATGACGGTCTATATTAGATGGCTAAAAGTATAAAGAAGATAGGGGGGTCCTAAGTTATTTAGCCTAAAGGATCACCCCGTGCAACATAAATAATACTTTGCAACTCCCTTAAGGTAGGGAATTACTCATATTATTCAGCGGGCACAGACTATCATCTCCTGCTACACGATTACTATGTTAAAGTTGTTTACTTAAGCGCTCTAATTCAATTCTAAGTCGTGCCCTATGTGTGCACTGCCCGTCCCGTACCTATGGTCCAGGAGGCATTGGACATCTATTTAAGGCTGGTTCTAGACTTTACTTAGGCTGCTCAAAATGATAAAACTAGGCGACATACAAAAGAAGTTGGACTCCATGTAAGGATAGTTAAGGGCTCAAGTTAGCCTCGACACTTAAACAACAAATGCACGCAAAACAAGTTCTCATATTAGGCGTTAGACAGTTTCAGAACTGAGACAAATTAAAGCTATTTAAGCCCTATAGACATAGTTTCTATATGACCTTGGATTCAAACATGCATGCAATTTCATATGCAAGACGCCACTTTAAGCTTATAGACATGATCTCTAGGTTATTTACACAGTAGGGGGCAGTGAGAAACATCAAAAATATTCAGAATTACTCGTGTTTGATCCTATGGGCATGATCTCTAATAGTGGCATGGCTAAGCGATGAAACAGTGTTTGAAAGTTCAGTATTGACACTTTAA
>AWOL01S0067597.1:6306-30451 GCA_000715115.1 Nicotiana otophora
ATACACCTAGGATTTAAACTTAGAATGACATAACATCATGCCGAATCCTTAGTAGGTACGTTTGTTTGCATCACATGCATTTGACTTTGGGGACTCAAGACAGGGGTTGGGTCAGTCTAGGACAGGTATACCCAATATAAAAGACCATCTTGATATATTTTTACGTGCTACTTGTGCGTATATTTGTTTTGTCTTGCATGTTGACCGGTTTCTAGAATAGGGAAAGAAAATCGAAAACACATAAAAAAAACAAGAGTGAAAGGTAGATATTTGAACAATTCTGAAACTCTGCCAAAATTTTAAAAAGTCAAACTTCCTCCCCTGTTCCGTCAAAACTGACCAAACTAGAGCGGGTATGATTCTCATCGGATGTGAGATACGTAGGCAAACCTCATCAGTTCCAGTCCCAATTTTCAAAAATCCAAAAATATTTTCATTTAATTCCTTCTTTAGAAGTCTTTCCTTAGAAAATCCCAAATAAAAAAATTTAAAATCAAAAATATTTTCTTTCCTTTTAGAAGTCTTTCATTCGAAAAAGAAAAATCAAATCAAAATCCAAATATATGTTTTTTTTTCTTCTTTAGAAGTCTTTCTTCGGAAAAAATAAAATAAAAATCGAAATTCAAAACAAATGGGTCTTTCTTCATTAGAAGTCTTTATTTTCAAAAATTCTCAAAAAAAGAAAACATAAAAAGAAATATATTAAAAAAACATAACAAAAAAAATCAAATTCCAAAAATATTTTCTTTACTCTTAACAAAGTTTTCCTTTCAAAAATTCCCCTCCAAAAAATAAAATATCAAAACTCAAAAATATGTTCCTTGTTAGAAGTTTTCATGGATTGTTTTGTGTATGAGTAAAAAATAAATAAAGGAAAAAAGGGTTAGTTTGTTTATTTTATTCCTGATCTTCCCTGAACTATGCAAGATCTGATTCATGCGGCGTCATGATACGTAGGCAATCCTCATCAGATTCGATCTTAGCCATTAAATTAATCGAGTGAAAAAAAAAGAAAAGAAAGAAAAGGAAATAAAGGAGTGGCAAAAAAAAATAAAGAAAATCAAAGAGCGAAAAACAACAAAAAGAAAAAGAAAAAGAAATCAAGATATGAAAAAAAAATTAAAAAACAAAAAAAGAAAAAGAAAAAAAAAAGAGCCTCCCCAGAAGGAATCAGTTCACCCCTCTTGGTGAATCATACTCGAGCTTGTTCCAAAAGCTAGTCATGCTAGGTCTGCTGAAACCAGTAACCCCGAACAGGTGCACCGGGCTAATGCTAGATGTGAATACCACTCTGGAGCAGTGGGACATGATACAGAGGACTGTTGGACTCTTAAGAGAGCAGTGAAAGACCTTATCGAGGTCAAGGCAATAGTGCTTAGGGATGAAAGGCCCCTAATATGATGAACAATCCTCTGCTTACTCACACCAATGGGCCAGTAGTCGGAATGATCTGTGAAGATGAGCAATTTGATCTAGCACTGAAGGCCATTGCAGCCATTGCCGAGACAGAAGAAAAGCCAAAAAAAAGGTCGCCAAGCCTGAAAGCCCCTCATCAGACGGGAATCTCGGTAGCCAGTCTTGCTATCCTTTCTGTGTTCGGATTATTTCAGGGTATAACACGAATGTTTTACTTTATTATCTTACTTTCTGATGTAAATCTTTCAATCTTTAAAAATTAAAAAAAAATTAAAAATATGAAAAAATCAAATAAAATTAATATTTCATTGTCTAGGAATGTCTCTTTTCTTAATCTTATCACTTTTCCTATTCTCTTTTCTGTTCTTTTAATGCAGATTTTAATGACATGACTTGCTTGAGGACTAAAGGAACAGCTAAAGGAAAATTGACTCCATATTGGAAAGGTTCATACATTGTAACAAGAGTATTGCCAAAAGAGAGCGTTGTACCTGGGAAAAATCGAAGGAAATATCCCTGAAACAACTATCAACGTGAGGTGCAGTGAAAAGGTACTATGTTTGATCCTCTATATAGCATTAATGTTCTCCGACTGGGATGAAGAAGGCTTTTATTCTCACTATCCAAACACTACCAATCCTTTGCAAACCCTTTGAGTCGGTTCGTTTTCTTTGATTACCCTCTTTGGAACCTGAAAGTGTTATTGAAAAAAAGAGACAAAAAGAAAATAAAATGAAAAAAAAAGGAAAATAAAAAATTGAAAAAAAAAAAGAAAAAAAAAAGGAAAAACAAAAGAAAATCAGAAACAAAGTTTCTTAAACTACGTTGGACTTGATTCCGAAAGGATACGTAGGCAGCCTCCCTCTGGGGTTCAGTCACACCAAAACAAAAATCCAAATTCCCCCAAAAGTTAAAACTGGGGCAGAAGTTACAATGATTCAGCGACGAGTACGCCTAAAGGGTTCCAATATTGTAATTCAATCCAAATGTTTTTTACCCCAAAAACCCTGTTCAAGTCCTTCTGATCAATCGGCAAAGAGGTTCGAAATGGGAGGATACAGTTACCTGGATCTGATACAACAAAATGAGAGAAATAAAATGAGAGAGTCTTATCGATGAAAATCCTCACGGGCACCATAAGGCGATGGTAAGCAGAGAAATTGAAAATGAGAGAGTCTTATTAGTGAAAACTCACAAGAGCACTATAAGGCGACGGTGAGAAGAGAAATGAGAGAGGTCAGCTGGTGAAAACCTGCAAAGGGCGCCACTGATCGAAAAGAGGATCCCCACAACCATAGGCATCGATAGAGTCCTCGCAAGGTTTCTCGATTTTGAGGCATAAGTTGTGATGAATTTCTGAGAGTTGGACGGTTTACACAGATCAGACATCCAGTCCAAGAGGCATATCATGTTCATTGAAGTCCGCATGCACTCCAGATAAGTCCTTCTTTCTTTTCCCCGAAAGGGATACCTCTCGTCTAAATTCATTTGTCCAGTCCATTGTTTGCTTTTCTTTGAATCCCTTTCAGTCTAACTCTATTCTAAAACTAAGACGAGGAAGGGATGGAAAGACTGATTTACAGGGTTCTCACTTGATAAAAGCCAATATGCAAAAAAGGCACCTAGCCTTGGCAAGGGCATCAAGTCGACTCCGACTCGACATGGTGGCCGCTGCTTCAAAATCAAAAATTGTTGAAAGAGGAAATTCAAAGTCAAATGCTCACAAAGGCAAAATAAAGTTGAAAAGGTTAAATCCCACGTGACTAACTGTCTTGGCAAATTCTGGAAAAGCCAGAAGTTCTCCGAGGTTATAAATGCAATCGGTATTCAGGAAACAACCAGTTGCGGCTGAAAGGGACGAGATTAAGTGACTGAAATGTTCAAGGCCACAAAACCAACCACCGTTTTAAACTGACAAATTGTTCTTTGTTTGAGAAATAGGAAACAGGTGTAATCCAAAGTAACCTTGCAAGAAGCTGGTGCAACAAAAAGAAAATCACGCGGAGACTTAAATAGCTCTGTAGCAACAACCACTCAAAAAATAAAAGGGAAGCTTCTCTAAATTCTTTCCCGCATTTTACTCATTCTCTAAAAAAAAAAAAGTTCCAAATCACGGTAGTTTAGGGTCTCCAATCCCTAACATTCATTTTCCAACATAAGGTCTCCACTCCCTAGTTGATTTTTATCTTAGACATAGGGTCTCCACTCCCTAGTCTGCTTTTCCAACATAAGGTCTCCACTCCCTAGTTGATGATTTTTAGACATAGGATCTCCACTCCCTAGTCTCTTTTCCAACATAGGGTATCCACTCCCTAGTTGATGATTTTTAGATATAGGGTCTCCACTCCCTAGTCACTTTTCCAACATAGGGTCTCCACTCTCTATTTGATATTTTTAGATATAGGGTCTCCACTCCCTAGTAGCTTTTCCAACATAGGATCTCCACTCCATAGTTGATGATTTTTAGACATAGGGTCTCCACTCTCTAGTCGCTTTTCTAAGATAGGGTCTCCACTCCCTAGTTGATGATTTTTAGACATAGGGTCTCCACTCCCTAGTCGATGTTTCAACATAGGGTCTCCACTTCCTAGTTGATGATTTTTAGACATAGGGTCTCCACTCCCTAGTTGCTTTTCCAACATAGGGTCTCCACTCCCTAGTTGATGATTTTTAGCCATAGGGTCTCCACTCTCTAGTCGTTTTTCTAACATAGGATCTACATTCCCTAGTTGATGACTTTTAGACATAGGGTCTCCACTCCCTAGTTGATGATTTTTAGACATAGGGTCTCCACTCCCTAGTTGATGATTTTTAGACATAGGGTCTCCACTCCCTAGTCTTTATTTTCCAACATAGGGTCTCCACTCCCTAGTCGATGATTTTTAGATATAGGGTCTCCACTCCCTAGTCGCCTTTCCAACATAGGGTTTCCACTTCATAGTTGATGTTTTTAGACATAGGGTTTCCACTCCCTAGTTTGTTTTTCCAACATAGGGTCTCCACTCCCTATTTGATGTTTTTAGATGTAGGGTCTCCACTCTCAAGTCGTTTTTCCAACATAGGGTCTCCACTCCCTAGTTGATTTTTTTAGACATATGGTCCCCACTCCCTAGTCTGCTTTTCCAACATATGGTATCCACTCCCTAGTTGATGATATTTTAGACATAGGGTCTCCAATCCCTAGTCTCTTTTCTAACATAGGGTTTCCACTCCCTAGTTGATTTTATTTTAGACATAGGGTCTCCACTCCCTAGTTGATTTTATTTTAGACATAGGGTCTCCACTCCCTAGTCGCCTTTTACAACATAGAGTCTCCACTCCCTAGTTGATTTTATTTTTAGAAATAGGGTCTCCACTCCCTAGTATCTTTTCCATCATAGGGTCTCCACTCCCTAGTTGAATTTATTTTAGATATAGGGTCTCCACTCCCTTGTCGCCTTTTTTAACATATGGTCTCAACTCCCTCGTTGATTTTATTTTAGACATAGGGTCTCCACTCCCTAGTTGATTTTATTTTAGACATAGGGTCTCCACTCCCTAGTCGCCTTTTCCAATATAGGGTCTCCACTCCCTAGTCGCCTTTTCCAATATAGGGTCTCCACTCCCTAGTCGCCTTTTCCAATATAGGGTCTCCACTCCCTAGTCGCCTTTTCCAATATAGGGTCTCCACTCCCTAGTCGCCTTTTCCAATATAGGGTCTCCACTCCCTAGTCGCCTTTTCCAATATAGGGTCTCCACTCCCTAGTCGCCTTTTCCAATATAGGGTCTCCACTCCCTAGTCGCCTTTTCCAATATAGGGTCTCCACTCCCTAGTCGCCTTTTCCAATATAGGGTCTCCACTCCCTAGTCGCCTTTTCCAATATAGGGTCTCCACTCCCTAGTCGCCTTTTCCAATATAGGGTCTCCACTCCCTAGTCGCCTTTTCCAATATAGGGTCTCCACTCCCTAGTCGCCTTTTCCAATATAGGGTCTCCACTCCCTAGTCGCCTTTTCCAATATAGGGTCTCCACTCCCTAGTCGCCTTTTCCAATATAGGGTCTCCACTCCCTAGTCGCCTTTTCCAATATAGGGTCTCCACTCCCTAGTCGCCTTTTCCAATATAGGGTCTCCACTCCCTAGTCGCCTTTTCCAATATAGGGTCTCCACTCCCTAGTCGCCTTTTCCAATATAGGGTCTCCACTCCCTAGTCGCCTTTTCCAATATAGGGTCTCCACTCCCTAGTCGCCTTTTCCAATATAGGGTCTCCACTCCCTAGTCGCCTTTTCCAATATAGGGTCTCCACTCCCTAGTCGCCTTTTCCAATATAGGGTCTCCACTCCCTAGTCGCCTTTTCCAATATAGGGTCTCCACTCCCTAGTCGCCTTTTCCAATATAGGGTCTCCACTCCCTAGTCGCCTTTTCCAATATAGGGTCTCCACTCCCTAGTCGCCTTTTCCAATATAGGGTCTCCACTCCCTAGTCGCCTTTTCCAATATAGGGTCTCCACTCCCTAGTCGCCTTTTCCAATATAGGGTCTCCACTCCCTAGTCGCCTTTTCCAATATAGGGTCTCCACTCCCTAGTCGCCTTTTCCAATATAGGGTCTCCACTCCCTAGTCGCCTTTTCCAATATAGGGTCTCCACTCCCTAGTCGCCTTTTCCAATATAGGGTCTCCACTCCCTAGTCGCCTTTTCCAATATAGGGTCTCCACTCCCTAGTCGCCTTTTCCAATATAGGGTCTCCACTCCCTAGTCGCCTTTTCCAATATAGGGTCTCCACTCCCTAGTCGCCTTTTCCAATATAGGGTCTCCACTCCCTAGTCGCCTTTTCCAATATAGGGTCTCCACTCCCTAGTCGCCTTTTCCAATATAGGGTCTCCACTCCCTAGTCGCCTTTTCCAATATAGGGTCTCCACTCCCTAGTCGCCTTTTCCAATATAGGGTCTCCACTCCCTAGTCGCCTTTTCCAATATAGGGTCTCCACTCCCTAGTCGCCTTTTCCAATATAGGGTCTCCACTCCCTAGTTGATTTTGTTTGAGACATAGCGTCTCCATTCCCTAATCTTCTTTTCCAACATAGGGTCTCCACTCCCTAGTTGATTTTATTTTAGACATAGGGTATCAACTCCCTAGTCTCCTTTCCAACATAGGGTATCCACTCCCTAGTTGATTTGATCTTAAATGCAGGGTACACCACTCCCTGATATCTTTGCCAATATAGGGTATCCCATTTTCTGGCCATATTTTCCAACATAAGGTACACCAATCCTTAGTCGAGACATCCTTTTGACAATAAACGAACACTATCCAAAAAAGAAAAAAATAGCATGACATTTTTTAGGGTACACCACTCCCGAACTTTTATTGCTTTCAATAAAGACGTAGTTTAGAATTTTGTTACAATAACTCACGAAATTTTTCTAGTGCAAACTGGGGCAGAAAAATTTCGTTTGTTTGTTTGTTTTGGTGTCTGAGTAGGTTTTACCTCGAGGCACAGGGTTCGAGATGACCAAAAGAAGAAGTCTTAATTCAGAATAAAAGAAAAGAAAAAAATAAATGAATCCAAAATGTAAAAGTAGTTGAAAAGATGTGGAATGCTCAAGACATGACTGAAGCCACGAGCATTGGAGTCCCATTTTGATTAGAAGAAGCTATAGAACAATGAACTAGAACCTACTACTAGCGAGCATCAAGGTTTAGATCAGAGTCTGCGTGAAGAACCAGTCAAGACTCAAGATCAAGTTTTAGAAGACTCATAGATAGGAATCTTGCAACTCATAACTGATAGTCTTTTTTAGTTTCTTTTTTATTTTGATATAATATCAGGATCGCGGACCAGAGCCTCGGCGGAACCTCACTCGACTCCTCAACTCATCATTCCACCATTCTCCTTGAACTACACGCGGCCTGATTCCCCTATAACTCGGGATATGTAGGCTGTCCAAAATCAGGACTCGGTTGCACCCTATCTTTTATTTCCTTTCCTTTTGAATAATGGTTTGGTCAAAAATTAGACACATGGCTCACCTAGTTTTTGCCTGAAAACTCTTCATATTTCCAAGCAAAGAGGGGCAGCTATGAGCACCTAATATTTCACTATATTTGAATTTTTATCACCTTCTACTATGTAAATATTTTCAAAATTTTAATATATATTTTTAGTTTTGTTACATATTTTTTATATATAGGGTAGAAAATAATAAACTTTTAAAAGGTCAATTATTACTATTAGTATTATTTTTATTTTTATTTTTATCTTTATTTTAAAATAAAATAAATTAAAAAAATTGGGAAAAGCAAATTTAAATATATATATTTTTAAAAAATATTCGGATGGGAATAAAAAATAGGAATATTAGAAATACAGAATTAAAAAAGTAAAAGTAAAAGTAGGTGGAAATTATTTAATAAGAGAAATAAAGTGGAAAATTTTAAAACATAAAAGTAAAAGAATGTGAAAATTTAAAAAATAAAAAGTAAAAGAAATTTAGAATTAAAAAATAAAAGTAAAGGTAGCAGAAATATATTTTAAATAAAAGTAAAAGTAAGTGGAAATTAAAAAAAAAGTAAAATAAGTGGGAAATAAAAAAAGAAAAGTAAAAAAAGTGGGAATTTAAATATAATAAAAGTAAAAAATAGGAAATTAAAAAATAAAAGTAAAGGTAGCAGAAATATATTTTAAATAAAAGTAAAAGTAAGTGGAAATTAAAAAAAAAGTAAAATAAGTGGGAAATAAAAAAAGAAAAGTAAAAAAAGTGGGAATTTAAATATAATAAAAGTAAAAAATAGGAAATTAAAAAATAAAATTAAAGGAAAGTGGGAAATTATGTTTTTAAAAATAAACAAAATGGGAAGTGAGAATTCTTTTTAATTAAAAAATACTAATAAAATAAAAAAAAAAATAATAATAATAATCTGAAAAATTCCAAATACTTTTCTACAAAAAGGAGAGAGAAAATAAAGAGAGGAGAGAATTGAGAGAATGTTTTTTTCTTCTTCTGCACTAAGAGAATTTCTATTAGTGTCATTGTTTCTCCGTCTTTCACCACTCTTTAATACCAAAATTCCAGCCTAGATAATTTCATTGAAACATGTTGAAAATTAGTCCCGAAACCATCGCTAGAGTAAGGTGATGTTCGAGTTTGCCGGTTCGAGGTCCTAGTTGATGGCTCGTTCCAAGAGTTCTGCTTCAGGAGCTTCCATATCATTGTACGTAGCAGAAAAGAAATTTAGCAAAAGAGAGGTCCACCCTTCTTCTTTATTATTGCTTTGACAATATAATTTATTTTGTGTGTGTGATTAGTAGCCTATTAGTTTTTTCTTGTTGTTATATTACAATTGAATAAAAATTTTAAGTTTTGATGTATACCAGAAGTTTGCAAGATTAATAATAGGTTGTCTTATAATTTGGGCTATTAGATGAGACAACTGGGCCGCTTTGGGTTTCAGATTGATTTGTTTAAGTTAATGGTTGATTTTTAAACTTGTGTTGCTAAGGTTTTCATGTTGGTTAGATTACTGCCAAGAACTTTAAAATATAAGTTCCATTGTTTTTGTCTGATAAGTTTTAACAATTTGAACTATGGTAGTGATATAACATTTGGACCAAATAGATGAATTCTTCTAGGCCCTAAGAGCTAATTTGAAGCTAGCCCATCTCTCCATAATAAATCTGATTTATTTCTTCCACAATAAGTTTCATAACTTATGCATAACAATAATTTTAAGTTAGGAAGAATAAACATCGCAACCTGCTTTAAGCGCGATTAATAATAAATCATTATGACTATGGATACGGTTCTCGTGGCATAGTCATGATACGTAAATCCCAACTCAAGTGCGCGTTTCACGCGACTTGACCCCAACTTCAAATAATTAAAATAAATATATTGTGAATCACGGGTACGTTTCACGTGGCATGATTTGCAATATATACCAAAACAATGAGTGCGCGACATCGCGGCTTGTTCAAATAAATTCCATAAATACTAATAGGGCTAAAAATAATTAAAAGCGGTTAAAAAGTAAAAATGCAGAATATGTTGTAGACATATAATAAATCAGATAATTAAGCCAGGTATTAATTGTTAATCGACCGTGCTAAAACCACAGAACTCGGGAGTGCCTCACATCTTCTCCTGGGTTAATAGAATTCCTTATCCGGTCTTCTGTGTCTGCGGACCATAAATAAGAGTTAATTTCCTCGATTTGGGATTTTAAAATAAATCGGTGACTTGGGACACTATAACAATTATTCCAAGTGGCGACTCTGAATTAAATAAATAATTTTATTTTGATTAATGTCATTTTAATTGAAAAAATTTCCCTATTCCTCGGGAAAAAAAAGGTGTGACAAATGTTAACATATATAATTTTTTGTTTTGTTTATAGGTTGCAAAATTTATTTTTTGAATACAGAAAGATAAGAAGCTTAAGGAACGTAATTTTAATTCTATGTTCATCTTATATTTTGCCTGTGGGAGACTAATCCTTGTAATATCTACTCCCATTTTGCATATTACAATCTTCGAATTTTTTACTCCTTTGTTGAGATTAAAATCTTTATGACCTTTTACTCATTTTATTATCAGTGTAATATCATAAATGGGACACAAGCTAGTGAGAATGGAAATTCATAAAGACTGATTAGATGAGGAAAAAACACTTCACATCATAAACAGAGAAGAGTGTCTTTGGGCACCTTATTACAAAGCCATTTACAAGCGACTACATCGAAATCAGCGTACAAAAATCGATGGGCTGCATCTTGGAGGCGAACTAGCAGCCAGATGTTTTTTTTTTTTATAAGAGGGAAACCCGCAATTACTACACGTGGTGCGCACTGGGTAAATTCGTCCTGTGTAATAGCCTGCAAATCACACAGGGGAGATAAATCGCACTAGGCAAGCCATGTGCGACAGGCTCAACCCAGAAGGCATTGAGGGGGATTCGATCCCAGGTCATCCGTATGGATGACCGCCCTCCAAGCCAACTGGGCAACCCCGAAGGATAACTAGTAGCCAGATTATTATTAATTACATGGCTGCGAAAGAATATGTCATTGGTCATATTTGGCTAGGCTATCCATTAGGGACATCGACCACAATCACAATTTCAATTACAATTTCCAGCACAATCACCACCATGTGTGCGGTATGGTATCCGATCACGACCCCATCGGGTAGGCTATCTTATTTGAAACATCAACCTTTTTGTATCAATCATCGCATTTCATATTACTTTCATATCTTTTCACTTTATTGTCACTAATGATCATAATTATAAGATCATTCTTGGCACGTTGGCTGTATTTAGTATTTCATGCTCACCTTTTCACTTTCAAACATCAACATCATCATTACCAACAACAACAATTCAATTCAAGGTACGTAGTACACCTGTGAGCAATTAAGAGTCTAAAGCATATAGAGATATTTTATAAAATTTGGCATAATAGCCTTCATTTGAACTTGACTAGAAGTCAAAACATTATTAATGCACAATCCATATTTTAACACATCCTCAATTGATAACATAGCATAGATAAAATATTTGGGATACTTGTGAATATATGTCTTTCAACCCAATCTTACTCAGAATAGCTAATTTTATAATGAACCACTCGGGACTTACACAATTTACATGAATATCATGAGATTCAATTCTATGAGAAGAGTTTAGCCAACATACCTCAATTGAGCTTCCTTAAACTCTAAAATATTCCGTAATTCTTAGCAACTCCAATCTATCGTAGAAATATAACAATTGAATCAAAATTAGGAAGATGCTCATGGTTCTAGCTCATTAGAGCATTTTATCAAACACTAGGTGTGCATTAAGGTTTCAAGGTCTTTTTATGGAGGATTTCATCATCTCACAACCCAATCTTTACCATTTTTAGCTCAACAATCTTTCTACACTCTTTGATAACACATGCATGTAAAATAAATAACTCTCATGCCAATAAATTATCTTGCTACTTACCCATTTCTAGACAAATTCTAAATTGAGGGTTAGGGTATAGAATCTTACCTTAGGATGAAGACCTTGTGGGTTTTCCTTGTTAATCTTCCAAGATTTGAGCAAGAATTAAAGAATCAATTATTGAGGAACACCTTCTCACTCTAGGGTACTCTCTCTCACTCTAAAATGTCAGTTTTTGGCTCAAAAATGGCCCAAAGTGTGTACTTAACGAAGTAGCGTCGGGTTTTAAAAACCCAAAAATAAAGCTCCGGAACAAGGTCTGCGATTGCATAATCGATATGCGGACCGCATATCGGTCGCATAATTGGTGTCCAGAACTGGCAAATATCTGACTGTGCCTACGGTCACTATGCGGCCCGCAGACCTGTTCTGCGGTCGCATAGTGAACCGCAGAACAATTATGTGATCGCATAATCGACCGCAGAATTGCATCCAAACTGCCCCTCTCCTGCCTCACTTTTGCGGCCATTATGCGCCCCGCAGAGTGATTCTGCGGTCGCATAATGGACCGAAGAAATGCATTTCGCTGCCAAAATTGTTCCTTTAATTTTTAGTGCATTGTTCAACCCAAAAAGTCCGAGCCGCGAAGAATTTCTACAATCCTCAAACACGTAAGCCTAGTCCAGCACCATGAAATATTATTTTTCCTTTGTAAAATTTTACGTGGCCTTAATTTCTCCCCCACTTAGGATCATTCGTCCTCGAATGAGGATCAAAATCTATTATTAGCATCTTATGCAACTCAGTTTTCATACCGCACACCAGCAACCCAAAATTTGACTAACTCCCTAAATTTTCAAAACTTTCGCCGAGTTTTCCTTGTAACTAGGCCTATCCACCTGTCAGAGAGCCCAGAAACACATCTTTAAAACATATACATAATCCAACAACGTAACATAACACAAAACAATACCAACTTTGGCCTCACAAGCAATTATATTGCCGGAACGGAACACCCTTAACATCAAATGTACAAATCATACATAATTCATAGAAAGTATCTCTTAGCATTTTCATAAGGCACAACTCATAAATACAAGGTTATTCAAATAAATAAGGATAATTTTTCTTCATTTCTTCCTCGGCCTCCCATGTAGCCTCTTCAACCTGTTGGTTTCGCCATAACACTTTCACGGAGGCAATTTCTTTATTTCTCAATTTTCGGACTTGTCGATCAATAATAGAAACCGGAATATCTTCGTAAGTCAATTTCTCATTTACCTCAATAGTCTCAGGTGGTAGCTCAAGCTTGTACGCCACCTCACCAATCCTCTGTATGATTTTGTACGGTCCGACATACCTCAGACTCAATTTTCCTTTCTTACCAAATCGCATTACACCCTTCATAGGGAAAACTTTCAAGAATACCCAATCATCTTCTTTGAACTCCAAATCCCTACGACAAACATCCGAATAGGATTTTTGACGACTCTGAGAAGTCTTCAACAGCTCCTTAATAATTTTAACTTTTTCCATAGCTTGATGCACGAGATCTGGCCCTATCAACTCTGCTTCCCCAATTTCGAACCACCCAATAGGAGATCTACATCTCCTACCATATAAAATCTCGAACGATGCCATCTGAATGCTAGCATGATAGCTATTGTTGTATGCAAATTACCCTATTTTGCACGATTCAACCCTATTTTGCACAATTACCCCTCTTTTACTAGAGTCCGCAAGACGAACTCCCAAACTAGCCAATCAGTGAACTTCCTTGGCCAATGGCCTTTGACATGCCTCCAAGTGAGCCAAATTACCCATGGATTTCCGGCTAAGAGCATCTACCACAACATTGGCCTTTCCCGGATGATATAGAATATCAATGTCGTAGTCCTTGAGTAACTCAAGCCATCTTCTCTGCCTCAGATTCAATTCCTTCTTCTTGAAAATAAATTAAAGGCTCTTATGGTCCGTGAATATATCTACATGGACCCCATTTAAATAATGACGCCAAATTTTCAATGCAAATACCACTGCCGCAAGTTCTAAATCATGTGTTGGATAGTTCTTCTCATGATTCTTGAGTTTCCTAGAAGCATAAGCTATAACCTTGTCATGTTGCATTAATACACATCCAAGCCCGATTCTTGAAGAATCACAATATATCACAAATCCATCTATACCTTTTGGTAGAGTCAACATCGGTGCCGTAGTCAATCTTGCTTTCAACTCCGGGAAACACTTTTCATAAACATCTGACCATTGGAACTTAATTGCCTTCTGTGTTAATTTAGTCAATGGAGAGGCAAGAGTAGAAAACCCCTCCATAAACTTTCTGTAATACCCAGCTAAACCTAAGAAACTGCGAATCTCTGTTGGAGTTGTAGGCCTCGGCCAATTCTTCACAGCTGAAATTTTCTGAGGATCAACCTTAATTCCCTCACTAGAGACTACATGACCTAAGAATATGACCGATTCAAGCCAAAATTCACACTTTAAAAACTTTGCATATAACTGGTGTTGATATAGGGTTTACAAAACTACCCTGAGATGATCGGCATGGTCTTCTCGACTTCGTGAATATACAAGAATATCATCAATAAACATTATCACAAGAGATTCGAGGAATGAATTAAAAACTCGATTCATAAGATCCATGAAGGCTGCTGAGGCATTTGTTAGCCCAAAAGACATCACCAGAAATTCAAAACTCCCATACCGGGTCCTAAAAACTATTTTCGGAATATCACGCTCCCTGATCTTTAATTGGTGATACCCGGATCTTAAATCAATCTTGGAAAACTAAATGGCACCTTGCAATTGATCAAACAAGTCGTCTATCCTTGGCAGTGGGTACTTATTCTTGATTGTGACCTTGTTAAGCTACCGATAGTCAATACACATTCTCAGTGACCCATCTTTCTTTCTTATAAAAAGGATCAGTTCCCCCCAAGGCGACACACTCGGCCGGATAAAATCCTTTTCTAACAAGTCCTTCAGCTGCTCCTTTAGTTCCTTCAATTCTGCCGGTGCCATTCTATAGGGAGGAATAGATATAGGATGTGTGTCAGGCATCACATCAATCCCAAAATCAATCTCCCTGTCTAGTGGGATCCCAGGGAGATCTTCCGGAAAGACTCCCAAAAATTCATTCATAACATGCACGGACTCAAGTGTGGGTGCTTCAATGTCCGTAACTCGGACAAATGGTAAATACACCCCTTGTTGATCATTTTCGTGGCCTTAAGGTAAGAAATAAACCTACCCTTCCGCAATACAACATCACCCTTCCACTCAATAACTGGCTCGTTTGGAAATTCGAACTTAACAGTCCTAGTTTGGCAATCAAGCTCGACAAAACAAGAATAAAGCCAGTCCATCCCCATTATCACATCAAAATCAATCATTCCCAATTCAATGAGATCGTACATGGTACCCCAACCACACAACATGATAACACAATCCATAAACCTGTGCGACCAAAATAGACTCACCAACCGGAGTAGATACAGAGAACGGCTCATGAAGCTGTTCCGGTTCTATCCCAAATTCCAAAGCAACATAAGAGTGACATATGACAAAGTAGAACCTGGATCAATAAGAGCATACATATCATGAGATTGAACAGTCAATATACCTGTGACAACATCTGGAGAAGCCTCTGAATTCTGGCGACCCCTTATAGCATAGAAACGGTTGGATCCTCCCAAACTATGTGATCCACCCCTAGCTGCACCATGCCATGCGGGTGTTGGAGTGCCTCGAGCTAGAGGTGGTGCTGTGGATGTAGTAGCTGCAGAACTAGCTGGTCGTGCCATGCCCCTGCCAGCACCCTGGCGGGACGAACGACAATCCCTCTGAATGTGACCCCTAAATCCATATCCTTAGTATATGGGTAAGTCCATGTAGCATATTCCTAGGTGCATCTTTCCACAACGAGGGAATGGGGGCCTCCTCTGCTGCTGGAATCTACCACCATGACGACCTTGCTGATGGGAGCCCCTGTTGCCCTGACTGGGCCTGAAACGGCTCCACTGCTGCTGATGACTGGGCCCGGATGGCGGTGCACTAGCCGAAGACTGATAAAAGGACTGGGATGGCCCTGACGACCCTCCCCTGAATATTGACTTGCCACTACCAGAAGAACTACCAAAGTTGCCCGCAGACCGGGCCTTATTACTACCCTCTCGCTCCATTCTGTTCCTCAATTTGCGGGTCTCTGTGGCTTGAGCGAATGCCACCATCTTTCCATTGTTCATATCAAAATTCAAGACTGTTGTAGCGGCCTCATTAATTACAAAGGGACTAAGGCCCTATACAAGTCGGCGCACTCTAGCCTCCATAGTGGACAACATGTAAATAGCATACTTAGACAGGTACGCGAATCTTATATGGTAATCCCACACACTCAGGCTACCTTGCCTCAAGTTCTCAAACTCAGCAGCACGGGCTACCTTAGTCTCGGCATGCAAGAAATGATCAATGAAGGCATCGACAAACTCACCCTACCTCGACGGAGGGCTTCCTTATTCACGGGACTCCTTCCATAGTTCAAACCAAGAATAAGCCACCTCTTTCAGGCGGTAGGAGGCCAATTCCACAACCTCTGTCTCAATAGAACTCACAACTCGGAGAGTCATGTGCATATCATCAATGAAGTCCTGGGGTCCTCCTCTGTGTTAGTACCTGTGAACACTGGAGGATACAACTGGAGAAACCTGTTCACCCTGGAACTAGAAGAATCCCCTGGCTGACTGGAAGAAGTGGGTATAACATTAGATATCTGGGCTTGGAAAGCCACTATCTGAGTCAACATCTGTATGGCTCCCCTAAGATCAATATCAGAAACACCGAAATCAGAAGCTGGAACTGGTATACCAGTTGGAGGGACCGTTGCATCCTCAGTAAGTGTAGGGACAGGTGCGGTCTGATCAGTTGTAGTAAAGTCAGGCGGTGTAATAACTGGAGGAATATTCGCACTCCTCGGGTGCTCAACCGCATCATCAATTATAGGGTCAACTGTCACTCTTGGGGTAACATTGGATCTTTGGCCAGTTCTTACCTTCTTCTTAGGTGTCATATACTGAAAGTTAAAGTAGTGCACGAGTTAAAGTAAGAATAATCTTACCATCAGTTTTATCGCACGATCGAGAACATGAAAGAAGGATATTATTCCTAAATGCCTATGTAGCATCCTAATTATATATGTGGTCGACATCACACCGATAATAAGGACTCTACTAGATACGGCTCCGAGACATCCTAGGACACTTTAAAACCTTGCTTTGATACCAAGTTTGTCACGTCCCAAAACTGAGGAACGCGACCGGCACTCAACCGAGTGAACCCGACCGAGAAAGCCTGTTAGATTTCTTTCTACCCAAACTCATCCACAAATGGAGATAATACATATTTTCATTAATTAGACAAAATGTTCAGATATAAAATGTTCAGCTCGTTCACAGTTCGAGAAAATAGACATGTTTTTCAAGTATAAAAGTGAAAACACAAATCTTTTCCCAAAAACACCAAAATATGAGTAAGTCTAAACATGGTTTCTAACACGAACCACAGCTCGATAACTCTAGTATGTAGAGATTTGATGATTACAGATAATTTCAGGTAAATACACAGTACCACAGAAATAACAGAGTCACAGTTCACACGGTGCCTCCCACACGCCCGTCACCTAGTATGTGTATCACCTCAACACCAAACACATAACACTTATAATTAGGGTTCATACCCTCAGCTCCAAGTTTAAAAGAGTTACTTACCTCGAACAAGCCGAGTCAAATATCGAGCAAGCTAAACAATGCTCCAGAAATTCCATTCGATGCGTATCAACTTTCGAACGGCTCAAATCTAGTCACAATTAATTTGATTCAGTCAACACAAATTATAGGAATTAATTTCATATGAAAATACTAATTTTTTCACAAAATTCGAAATTACACTCAAAAATCGCCAGTGGGGCCCATATTTCGGAATCCGATAAAACTCACAAAATCCGAATCCCCATTCGACCACGAGTCCAACCATACAAAAATTACTCAAATTCGACCACAACTCGGTCTTCAAATCCTCAATTAAAGTTTAGGTTTCTACTATTTTCAACCCAAAACACTAATTTGATGATGAAAACAACAATATATTCATGTAATTTAACCAAAACCGAGTTAGAATCACTTACCCCAATCTATATGGTGAAAACCGCCTAAATATCACTTCAATCCGAGGTTCATAGCTCCAAATGTGTTAAAATGGCCGAAACCTCGAAATATATCTTCTGCCCAGGCATTTACTCTTCGTGATCGCGAAGCATAAAATTTTCCAGCCCCAAAATTTGCCTTGCGATCGCGAAGAACAAACTCCCCAACTCTTCCAGACAGCCTCTAGTATAATGGTCATAACGTTTTGACAAAACTCCAAATGATAAATGGTTTACCTTTCTGAAAACTAGACATCAAGGGCTACAACTTTTATTTTTAGATCATCTCCAAATTCCTTATAGATTGCGAGATATAAGCTTCCAAAGTCGGGTCAGTGCAACAGAGATTTTGTTCTACGCGATCACGAAAGCTCACGATTCACAAGGCCCCAAACTATTATTTTCTCTTCGCGAACGCAACCAAATGTTTGTGATCACGATGCACACCTCTGTAGACAAAAACTAGCAATTAAAAATGGCTTAGAAATGATCCGAAACCATCCCGAAATCCACCCGAGCCCCTCGGCACCTCAACCAAATATATCAACAAGTCCTAAAACATAATACGAACTTAGTCGAAGCCTCAAATCACATCAAACACACTAAAACCACGAATCATGCCCCAATTAGAGCTTAATGAAACTAAGAAATTCCAACTTCTACATTCGATACTGAAACCTACCGAATCAAGTCCGATTGACCTCAAATTTTGCATACAAATCATAAATGATATAACATACCTATTCCAATTTTCAGAATCGAATTCCGACCCCGATATCAAAAAGTCAACTCCCCGGTTAAATTTCCAGACTTAAATTTCTATTTTAGCCATTTCAAGCCTAATTTAATTACGGACTTCCAAATAATTTTTCGGACATGCTCCTAAGTCACAAATCATCATACGGAGCTATTGGAATAATCATAACTTTATCCCGGAGTCATTTGTACAAAAATTCAAAACTCTGGTCAACCCTTTTCATTTAAGTTTCCAACATGAAATTTATTCTTCCGAACTAATCCCGAAACACCTGAAATATCAAAGTCGGCGATTCACACACGTCATAATACATCATACGAAACTATTCAGGACTTCAAATAGTTGAAAGGAGCGCAAATGTTCAAAACGACAAGTCGGGTAGTTACAATCAAGGTGAAGATGGAATATTTCTTTCACAAAGAAAATATACCAGAGATCTTCTCAATAAATTCGGCATGGTTAAGTAGCTACACCTATGAATGCTAGTGAAAAATTGCAGCTTAATGATGGAGCTCTGAAGGCTGAGGCTAAACTTTCAGAAGCTTGGTTGGAGGTTTAATTTATTTAACCCACACTCGTCTCGATATTGCATTCCGTGTTGGCATTATTTCTAGGTTTATGCAACAACCTTCAAAGGTTCATTTTGGAGCGTCAAAAATTGTTTTGCGCTATATAGCTGGAACTATGAACTATGGGATTTGGTACTCAAAAGTTTCTAATTTCAGATTATGTGGGTTCACTGATAGTGACTATGCTGGATCATTGGATGATAGAATTGAAGGAGCATTTCAGCACATGCTTTTTCTCTTGGATCAGGAGTAATAACTTGGAGCTCAAAGAAGCAAGTTACATCAACCTTGTCCACCTCTGAAGCTGAGTACATTGCAGCCACTTCAGTAGCTTGCCAAGCCATATGGCTAAGAAGGATCTTAGAAGAACTTCGACATAAGCAAGAAGGTGCAACTGAGATATACTGTGATAACAAAGCATCGATCTCCATGACAAAAAATCCAACTTTTCACAGCAGAGCACATTGATGTTCGCTTCCATTTCATCCGTGATTTGGTTGCGAAGGAGGAGATAATTCTGAAGCATTGTAGCACTCATGAGCAATTAGCTGATATACTGACAAAGTCTTTGGCAGCAGACAAGTTTGTACTTAAGAGCTTTGCTTGTTATCTGTAACTTTGAATCAAGAGGGCATATTGACGAATGATTCAAAGCATGACTTGGTCAAATTTGAGTTTGTTAGCAGTGTCCTATATTCTTGGATTTGTTAGCAGTAGTTATGGTATAGTTTCATGGTTTGCTGGTAGTGGATAGTTGTTGCTTTATTAGTGGTAGTAGTGACCATTTTAGTGGCTTAGTTGTCTGTTTATTTGTAAGCCTATATAAAGGCAATGTTTGCCTCAGTTTATTAATTAATGAAGTTAAAAAAACTCCAGCACAAATCTTGCACTCCATAGCTTTTCTCCTCGGATTTTCAATCTGTTGCTTACTTTACTCAACATTTTTGTGCTCAAAATCATACTTTGAGTACAAAAAAGTTCTGATCCTAAGCCTTTAAATTTGAAGTAAGACCAAAAGGGTTTGCTACACATGAACATGATATGTATAATCGAACTCCTATAGTAAATTCAGAGAAAATTTTATTTAGTTAAGTAATTATAATTTTTACATTTGTTATAAATGGCTCTAAAAGATAATAAAGATGTAAATTTCATTAAAACCTTTATTGACAGCCATTAAAACATTCAAGCTTTAAATTTGATAATCGGATTATGTAAAATTGTTATTTGTACTTTGGATTGGGTGGTGTTATTGAAAACAAATGGGAATACCCTTTGGAGTTTATATCTCGTTTTTAGGGAGTTCGATGAACATTAAAGTTGATTTTGGTTAAAATTTCATATTAAAGTTTGAAGAGAAGGAAGAATAATGTTATTATTTTAGATTCAAATGTCTAAATAAGTTGTATGTATTTTATCGGATGTATACTATTTGTATGTCCAAAATGTATCACTAGACATACTGTCACGTATACAGAACATATATATAATACATATAAATAATATACAAAATATTGGATTTTAGTTAAGGTATGAATAGGAAATGGAGGAAAAAGTAACGGAGAAAATAAAACTTTTAAATTGGTTCCATTCTACAAAGAAACTTTATTCCTCATTGAATAGGAAGAGGAAAAATATTGTGCTTAATTATATAAGTATTTCTTTTAGCTCTTAAAGAGTTGAAAAGAGGACAAACATTGTGCTATCGTCGCTTGCGGGTTCGACTTTATCTTTAGATTTAGATTTGGTCAAATAATTGATTAATATATTCTTTGGATTTCTATTTTCGTTACTTATTTTTTGCTTTTTGAAAATTTTTTGCGCGTTATTTTCATTTAAACTTCTCCGGCATAACGATATTCTTCCCAAATGGTCCTAAACGAAAATTTGAAAAAATAATTTCTGAATAGACATTTCCGAATAGATACTGCCTGTTATTTTCGAACAGTCACTTTTGCACCTGTTGAGTTTCTAGCTAGTTGGCTATAAATTCATATGCTTGTCTGTAACGACCCGACCAGTCGTTTTGAGCTCTAGCGTGTTGTTCAGCGGTTTAAGGCCTTGAGTAGCTTCACTTAAGATATTATGAAGTGTACGCGTGATTGAAATTGAATTTCGGGAAGTTCGGAGTTGATTTGGAAAAACAATTCTAAATTCAGAAGTTTTAAGTTGAAAAACTTTATTAAGGTTTGACTTTTGAGTAAAAGATCTCGTGTGATGACCCAAAAATGTCATCTTTAAATTTAATAATTAATTCTTTATTCTAAGACCTCGAAAAGTACTATTTTATCATTCCTCGACTTGCGTGCGCAATCCGTAAAAATTTTTGAAAAGTTTTTATGTGAAAATGGATTAAAATGTGAATTAGAGCTTTAAAACTCAATTGAGTTGATTTTGGTCAATATTTTGAGCAAACGGACTCGGATCAGTATTTTGACAGTTTCGGTAGGTCCGTATCGTAATTTGGGACTTGAGCGTATGCCCGGAATCAAATTCTGAGGTCCCTAGCGCGAGATATAGAATTTTGATGAAAAATTAAAAGTTTAAGTTCAAATAGTGACCGGGTATCGAATTATGTGCAAATAACCCCGAAATAGAATTTTGATGATTCCAACAGCTCCGTATGATGATTTTGGACTTAGAAGCATGATCGGAATTTTATTTGGAAGTCCGTAGTGAAATTAGGCTTGAAATGGCTAAAACAAGAATTTAAATTTGGATGTTTGACCGGGGAGTTGACTTTTTTTTGATAAAGGAGTCGGAATCCAGTTCTGAAAATTTTTATAGCTCCGTTATATTATTTATGACTTGTGTGCAAATTTTGAGATCAATCGGACTTGATTTGATAGGTTTCGACATCGAATGTAGAAGTTAGAAATTTTAAGTTTCATTACGCTTGAATTGGAGCATGATTCGTGATTTTAGCGTCGTTTTATATGATTTGAGATTTCAAATAAGTTCGTATGATATTTTAGGACTTGTTGGTATATTTGGTTGAGGTCCCGAGGGCCTCGGGTGAGTTTCGAATGGTTAACGGATTAAAAGTTTGACTTAAAAAGCTGCTGCAATTTTTCCTCTTCTGTTGGACATTCTGGGTTGTGATCGAGCCCAGATATCGAGCCAGATATCGAGCCCAGATATCGTACCCAGATATCGAGCCCAGGTATCGAACCCAGGGTTGACGAGGCTTATGCTCGAGCTTGTGTATCGAAGCCATGATCGAAGGTCCAGCTCGAGGGCCATGGTCGAAGGCAAGGCTCGAGGGCCAAGATCGAGGGTCATAATCAAAGGCTCAAGCTCGATGCCATGATTGAGGCTATGATCGAAGGACCATGCTCGATGCCATAATCGAGGCCATGACCGAGGTCCAGGCTCGAGCCTGTGATCGAGGCCTAGGCTCGAGGGCCATGATCGAAGCCACGATCGAGACCCAGTTCCGAAGGTTGTCCGGGCAGTTTTATAAAAAGAGGGCATTCGTCCCATTCGCCATTTTTAACAAATTGGAGCTTGAGCAGAGGCAATTTTGGATAGATTTTCAAGGAAGGATATTGGGGTAAGTGATTCTAACTAAGATTTGGTTTATAAACACAAATATATCATTGTTCTCACCATTTAATTAATGTTTTGAGATTGAAATTTGGGAAATTTTTAGAAATCTCATAGAAATTAATTTTTGAGATTTCGGTATCGATTCGGAGTCGGATTTGAGTGAAACTGGTATGGTTGGACTCGTAATTGAATGGGTTGTTGGATTTTGTAACTTTCGCCAGATTCCGAGACGTGGGCCCCACAGACAAATTTTTAATTAATTTCGGAATTTTTATTTAAAATGTAGTATTTTCTTATAGAATTGATTCTTATAATTTTTAGTGATTGTATCGAATTATCTTGGCTAGATTCGAGCCAGACCTAGTTGGATAATCGTGGAAAATGCCTTCTAGTAGATTAAATTGGAGCAAGACGAGGTAAGTCTCTTGTCTAATCTTGTAAAAGGGAAATTACCTCATAGGTGATTAAAATTAAATAATTATTGCTAATTGTGGGGGCTACGTACGCACGAGGTGACGAGAATCCGTGCGTAGCTACTATTAATGCTAAAGTCCGGGTAGTTTAGGACTCAAAGCATGAATTACTTGTGTAAATTGTATTCCTTGTTTAATTATTACAGGATGAAAATCTTATATACTTGATTTTCTGTTTAAATTAATTAATTGTTAAGAGAAATTTTTCTTCCTCGCGAATTTATCTTATAATAAATATACTCTCATTCCGGAGGTACATAAGAAAATGTCCTCCTTTCTCGTGGAGCGGGCCGAATGCCTTGGCAGGATAGATGCATCTATGGATCGTGTCGCACGTCCCTCGGCTGTGTACACGAAACTCTGGATCGGGCCGTACGACCTCGGCAGAAATCATGCTTAATAATAATAATTACACGATACTTTAATAGTTTATTGCAGCTTGTGAAGCTAATTGATAAATTAAAAATCTTTGGAATTTAATGAATTATTATTCCTGCTTGTTAAGGAATTATTGTTATTCATGTAAATGATACTAATTGATAAATTTGGAAATTTATTAAAATTGAAAGAAATTTAATTATTTCTGCTGGTTAAATAAATTATTGATATATTCTGTGAATCATGCTGATCTAGATATTCTAGTTTTATTTTAATTATTATTATTGACCCATAATGAGTGTCAAAGTCGGCCATCTCGTCTCTACCACTTCGAGATTAGGCTTGATACTTACTGGTACACGTTGTTTACGTACTCATACTTTACTTGTTGCACTTTTTGTGCAGGACCTGAGGCAAGTACCAGTGGGGGACCTATCGTCTTACACCCACGTTATCCAGTGGCATAGTGGTGAGCTGCCTTTCTAAGCCGTTCTACAGCTACCAGTGTCTCTCCTTGTATTTTTTATTCTGTCTATTTTTATTTCAGACAGTATTAGTGGTTTTGTATAATCTATTAGATGCTCATACACTTGTGACACCAGGTCTTGGCACACACATTGGTAGAATTTGGTGTCTTATTATTGTTTTTGGATTTAAATATTTTTTTTATATATGTTTAATTTATTAGTTGGCTTGCCTATCTATAGTGTTGGGCGCCATCACGACCTATAGGTAAAATTGGTTCGTGATAACATGGTATTAGAGCACTAGGTTCACATAGGTCTCACAAGTTATGACCAGACCTAATAGAGGCTTGCGGATCGGTACGGAGACGTCTGTACTTATCTTCGAGAGGCTATTGGGTGTTAGGAAACTACCTTTCTTCA